>PVPY01001738.1:0-12767 GCA_002982035.1 Fusarium algeriense | reverse complement strand
GATCCCCCCCCCCCATGATAGATGCCCTTCTTTCAAAAGCTTTAACTAACCATTGCCTTTGCAGCATTTCTTGACTCACATACACTCTGCAATCCTGCTTTTACCGAAAAAAAACTTTGTCGCTTTGATCAAATCGATAGTGACTAAAAAAAAACTTTAACCTTTATCACTATCAAGCCGCAGACCTTCTGGAACTGTCGCGACGACGCCTTTCGATGAGCTATTGACCTACCGACGAATCGACGTTCTCCATTCGAGCCGCAAGGTTTCCGACAATTCTTTCGGTGACCGCTGTAGGCTGATGCATAAACGCGAGCTATCTTTGCTTTCTATCTTTTGGAACCTTGGGTGAAGTTACGAGCTCTTCGTCGCCAATCATCCCCCGCGGCTACACGAGCCCTATCGACCGAAGTCAAAATACAGCGCTACTTCTCGACGGCCGATGAGCTGCTCAAGCGATTTGCTATATTCACTTCCTCCCTTCACGACTGCCGATCAGCGATATCTACCGCCGTGCTGCTCGCCGGCGCAACTTCCTAACCCACCACCCCTAAGACTATAACCATTATAATCACGTCGCAAATACCTACCGGAATGTATCCTCAACACTCCGGGCAGGGTCAACATACTCGGCTGAACGGTGCCGGGCGAGGCATTCCCACCGGCATGATATACGGCTATCAGCATACCCAACATCAACATCCATCTCAAACACAACACCACCAAGGACTCCAACACGACCATGGGATATCTAACGCCAACGGCTTAGGCCATCATTCAACCTTCACCCCAGGCGTGCTTTCTAATTCGAGTCCCTTCAATCCGAACGCTCTTCAGAATGGCCATTCTGCAGGAAATAGAGGCCAGGCACCCCCGAACGAAATGTGGCAGGAGCAATTGCGAATGCATAAGGACGCTGAACGAGCGCATTCTGCCATGACCGAACAACAACAACCGCACTACTATGCTAGGCTCAGAGCGTCGGAAAATAGAGGAATCGGTCCCCCACCATCAACCAGCCTGCGTGCCCAGCCGGACGACGAAAACGATGGTGTTGATAGGAGACGACCCTTGACTGTTGAGAAGGAGGCCACACGGCAGGACTGGCACAATCTGGATATGAGTGGGCAAGGATTGCGAAACTTGGCACCAGAGCTGTTCAAGTACAAGTTTCTGAATGAGCTCTTCATCGCCTCCAACAAGCTGACACGACTGCCGAACGCAATCGGAGAATTACGAGCATTGCGCCACCTCGACGCTTCCTTCAACCAAATTATCGAGATTCCCCCTGAAATCGGAATGTGCACATACCTGAAGAATTTGCTACTTTTCAATAACAACATCCAAACACTACCGAACGAGCTTGGGTCACTGCACCTTCTGGAGATGCTAGGTATCGAGGGTAACCCTTTGGATGCGGACGTGAAACACAAAATCATGGAGGAGGGAACAAAAAGCCTGATACATACGTTGAAAGAAAATACTCCCAGTAGGTCGATTGCGCATCTTAACACGATTTATGCTAACAGATACAGTGCCCATTCCTCCCGAACCCCGAAGGCCCATCGTTATACAAGAGGACGTATCGCCCAGTCTGGAAAGGATCAAAGTTTTCTCATGGAACATTCTGTGCGACAAGTATGCGACACCTCAGACCTACGGTTATACGCCCACCCGCGCCCTCGACTGGGAGTATCGCAAAGGCTGTATCTTGGAAGAGCTCCGAATCAGGGATGCAGATTTCCTTGCTCTCCAGGAGGTATCAACAGATGCTTTCAAGGAGGACCTCAGCCCGGAACTGGCTCAAATGGACTACAAGGGTGTTCATTGGCCCAAGTCACGAGCCAAGACCATGTCAGAGAAGGATGCGCAGTCTGTTGACGGTTGTGCCGTCTTTTACAAGCAGAGCAAGTTCATTCTTCTCGACAAGCAACTGATCGAGTTCGCCACAATTGCCATCAACCGGCCCGACATGAAGAACCAGCACGACGTTTTCAACCGTGTGATGCCCAAGGACAACATTGCTGTTATTTGCTTCTTTGAATCCCGTCTCACCGGAGCTCGAATCATCCTGGTCAACGCCCATCTCACGTGGGACTCTGCCTTGGCCGATGTCAAGGTTATCCAAACAGGTATTCTAATGGAACACGTTACCAAGCTTGCAGAGAAATACGCAAGGTGGCCAGCTGTCAAGGACAAGAAGATGATTGTGCTACCGATGGGTGACGACGAAGTCCCCATACCCCAAGCTGAGCCAGGTCCTAGCCAGGAGTACCGCACCAATACCGAAATCCCTCTTTTAGTCTGTGGTGATTTTAACTCAACGGAAGACTCTTCAGTATATGAGCTGATGTCTATGGGACGTGTACCACCTGATCATCTAGAACTAAGCAGCTTCCAGTATGGTAGCTTTACACGAGACGGTATTGAACACCCCTTCAGTCTTCGAGACGCCTACGCCCACATCAAAAACACTGCCGACGAAATGCCATTCACCAACTACACGCCTGGATTTGCCGATGTAATCGATTACATCTGGTACTCTACGAACACACTGGAGGTAGTAGACCTTCTTGGACCCCCTGACCCCGAATACCTGAAACGAATTCCCGCCTTCCCGTACTGGCACTTTCCTGCGGATCACATCCAGATTATGTCTGAATTCGTGATCAAGGGACGCAAGGATAAGAAGCACCTCCCTGACCGTGAACCGGACTTTGGTCCTGGATCACGCGGTTAATATCCGCAACAGGAGGGCTGGGACCCCTAATCCTCGCATGAGGAAAATACGTCGATACGTGCATCTGGATGTAGTTATTTTGGTTTTGCGTCATGGAGTTTTGAGGATCTTGCAACGGCTCTTGGGGGCAGGGGGGACAGGTCGGTGGGGGGATGTAAGCGGTATGTAAACAGGAAGCGGAGATAGGGGATGCATATTAGGTGGAATTGTAGGAATTGATTCACAATGTTCTTGGCTTTGTTCCCTTTGTGACGTAATATGTTGCACAACGTGATGAGTGTATCTTATGATGTTTATACCTTTCAGGCTGTGGCCTCAGGGGTAGTACGATGAAGTTATCGGTTACCTACTGATGTGCCGGCCTACCTTTACCCATGCTCGCTTTGCTTGGACAGATAGCATAAGTGATAATATAAGTCAGAAAAAAACAAAGAGCTGAGCTTGTATGGACCTAGTCGAAACTGGACAGTCGCACCACGCATTAACTCTGCACACAGAATATACTTCCAATCTAGGGCAAACAAGACATTATCCGTCACCAGCCTAATCTCGAAATCGTGCGGACATATTTACGTTACAAACATGCATCTTTTAGAGCCTAGTCTCATGCTGTGCTCTGTTTGCGACAGCTGTGTTGGCTCACAATCCGACGAGAGCTTGCCCGGCTGTGTGCATGTTTGCTTAATCTTCAAAACGGGTTACAACAGATTTCGTGCTGTTGATTGCTCAGGGATATTCATTTTGCCAAGTCATACTAATGTGTTTGCTGCTTGGAGTGACTCATCACATTCATATGCAATCTTTTTATGAGTTGTTCTTTTATGTAGATTGCCTTGGCTTCGCCCACTTCATTAATTTAATTATCTCCTTCACAACTTTCTTTGTTCTCTTGATCACGCTCATCACGTGAAATCTTGTATAAATTCTGGCTGTTCACTTTAGAGTTCTCATCCACCTCAATCTGTTCGAATGAACAGAGATACAATAGCTCCCACGTCGCTTGCAGTATTACACAGACTCGGACAGAGTTATGGTGTTCGCCCTAGTCGACTTGATGGATCTCCCTTCAACAGTTAACATGAGCCAGCATACCACCCAATAGAACTTTCCAACTATACACTAAAGGCATTTGACGGTGTACAGTTACATAGCCCAGGTTCAACCTCGCCTTATATAGGCTTTCAGCATCGATATGTTCAGTTTTGAACTCATCCTGGCTACGACGAGACCAATATATATTATAAAACTTGCGAGATAAGCAAGTATTACACAGCGAGGGCGAACTTGAGACGCAAATGCCAAGCCTATTCACAAGCGGCTCATTTCCACTGGTCGATGCTCAAAGCCATAGCTATTTCCAACAATTGCCTTCACAAGTATGACTGAGCTATCTTTCTTTGAGGCTGATAAGCTGAGAGTTATATATTAATCGGTTCAACTTTCTCCGCGGAGGAAGTCGCCTTCAATGAGAAAGGCATCGATCAAACCCTCAAGATGGAGCACTCATGAGACTTATATATAGTAAGTTGCACTGTCTCATCATCAGAGATCTGTCGCTAATGTCACCTATTATAAGCAAGGCAGCATGCAACTCAACGACTGTAGCTCGAATTATCAACCTCCCAGGGCTTTCGAAATGGCCTGTCAGCAAACTACGAAGCTGGAAAGCGGGCTGGATTTCGGTATCACCCCGAGACTCAATATTCTTTCCTAGTCATAAGCTAATTGGAACCAACCATGAAGCATTGCCAGATTGCCAGCAGGCAAGGCATACGTGTACGGCTCTCCAGGAGCTATGCAAGCCAGTTACAAGGCTAACTTGCCCTCTTGCCTGGCACGAAGTAGAGCCCATTATTCACCACCTGGCCACAACTCTTCGGAGCGAAACGAGCTAGGTTACTATGCTGAGGGCCATATCACCAAGCGCAAGTGTCCCATTTTCAAGACCAGGCTGGAGTGTGTAGTCTGTATCAAAACCTGCAACAAGGAGATGATTCCTAATGATGGTGGAAAAGCAAGCATTGGGCCTTTGCCTTCTGGCAAGACAACATCGAATCTCTTATCGACGCTGTACAGAGGCTGTCCTTGCCGGACAGCAAGCATTACAAGTTTCGAACATCCAGGCTGCCAAGAAGTTTCTCAAGCATGAAAACATCCCAGGTCACGTCTACGGTTAAGATGATCAAATCTGCCCTGAAAGCCGCGACCTGCCCGCATAATCGCTCTTGGAAGCAATGGCGCGGACATCACTCGACTCCAACCACCGACCACGAGCCGCCGTCAAGCTTATACACTCATGTATATCTGTTCGGCAGGGGCTAGTGAATCACATTGATGGATATACTAGTTCGCATGATAGATATATTCATGTTCACCGGACCGGCGAGTTCAGCATCTGTTTGCAGTCCGCAGTGCTCGTCCTTAAACAGTGGCACTCGCTCGCTGAGGGATATAAGAAGCTATGCCTCGCCAGAACTCCAACGACTCAACTTCATTTCTCGACAAACCCTCAAACGAACGACACATGTCCTCTAAGCCACACCAGAGTTGAGTATCAGTCAAGGCTCCTTCTCTATCTTCAGTCTATTCTGGACCTTTCACTCGATACCTTGAACTTCACATTCAACATCCAGCACCATGTCTCACTTCGCTGGGTTCGCGTGGACAACCACTCGCAGCTTCATCAAGACTTGTCGTGAGGAAAGTCTACGCTCTAGATATATCAACGACCTTGTGGAACGTATCAAGTTTGAGGTGTCAGAGACTGGCACAACAGTTCTTCTCCACGAGACTCTGAAAGCTTATGTTCATCCTTCCAATATGGATCTGGCACTTACCACCATCAATCTTTTCCGGTTTCCATTCAATCAGACGTCGCCCCCCGGGTAACGACTATGGCAACCTACGATATCTACGCACTCTAAGATTGACTGATTCGTGGAACATAATGGCGTATCTCCTTGAAACTCTGGTAAACTGGAAGAGACTTCATGAGTTCCTCGAATTGGCTGATCATGTCAATCAACTTGCCACTGTTTTTGCTTCGGTCGATCAGCCAGAACTTTATTGTGACAGGATGTATAGACTATACAAAACGCCCGCCTCGGAGAGTGTGACTCGGTTTATAACTGACATGCTTCGACGTCGGATGTTCCAAGCTGTCATCATGAACCCCCCTGGTAAGCAACCCACTACTATCGACGGTAACCCCATTAACCCAGAATTCTGCACCAAAGTCCAGCGAGCATTCTGGCTGCATGAGTTCGCAGTTAGAAAGCGAAGCCTCGAACTTAGATGGAGTAACGGCCAAATTCAGACCCCAGGAAATACGAATCCAGCCACTATTCTTGAAGGTTTCGCCGCTCAGTCAGGCGACATCAACGTATCATCTTTCGCAGGCTTAGTTCGATCACAGCGATACATAGGAACTATGCTCGATCACGAAATCGAGGATGGTGAGCGCCTGGGCGTTATGCACGACCGCATACTTAGATGCCACACGCTCGTTCTTTTCGGGATTCAGGGGCTGACGGTTTGCCTCCCCAAAGACGACCATAGGTACTCGATGCAGCGCTTGTCCCAGATTGCGGAGACCAAGACCCAGATGACACTGTTCTGGATGAACTTCGATTTCCAGTCCCCGTTTTGGAATGATGGCTGGTTTGAGAAGTATCCTGTCTCTGGGCCTATCGAGAACGTCTCGCTCGGTATCGACTATTCTCGTCGTGAGGAGGAAGATCCCATTGCTGCACTTGCAGATCTTCTTGAAAGACTGAGTCTTGATGACCCCCAAGAGGAAGAAGGAGAAGAAGAAGTTGATGGGTAGAATGTCAGGAAGATTGAGCCCATTGTCGCCAGCAATAGGTGGATGACCAGCTAATGGGGTATGGAAGAATCTTGTCATTTGGGTGGTGATAAGTATCCACCCATGAATTGACTTTGGTTATTTTTCTGGTGCTTGTTTGAGGAGAAAGGGGAATGTATTGTTTTGCTTAGGGTTATGATTCGATCTAGATATGCGCGTTGGTAGACACCAACTCACCTCTAGAGATATAATGTCTTGCAAATAAATAAGTAATTGGATAACCATGACCCAAAGTACCATGACATAGAAATTGAGACACTGCGAAAATCGTAGAGAGGTATCTGTCATTTCTATATACTTCATCTGTCTATACATTCCCAAAACAATGAGGGGAATAGTCTATGCAACCCCAACGCCATCACACCAGCCCAGCCTCTAGTGAAGCAGAATGTCATATCCATCCTTTGTAATCCTTACTTCTTCCTGTCCAAGCCCATACTTGCGCCGTATCAACTCAAAGATGATCAGTCCCGCACTCGTGCTGGGGACCTGACGTATCGCATTCCACCAAAACCCACGGTATAGCCATTTCGTTAGACTCAACCCTTCAGCTGCTGCCTCTTCTCTGCAAACGGCCAGTGATTCCTGGTAAGCGTGGTAGTAGGCTCGCAACATTCTCCACCTGCGTCGTGGCTTTTCCGGATTTGCTACTCTGGAAGCACGAAGTCTGGCTGCTTTTTCGTCGAGATCTTCAAGATGGTCCCAGTGCTTGACTTGGAAATGAGTCAAAGGGTGCAAAAGAACCTGTTGAGTAAAGGAAGCGCTAATGCCAGCGAGGAGAAGGAACATGGGCTCAAGAGCGTAGTGAGGTCGAATGAGCTTCATCCCTTCTTCTTCACGATGTTGGTGTGTAGGACGCTTCATAGCAAGCACATCAACGATATCCTCGGCCAGACCACCGTAGTACCATGTAACGAAACGGTAGTACCCTTGAGCCTTGACATACTCAAATGTGCTGAAGAATACAGCACTTCCCAGACTGTCCTTTGCGAGCGACAACCCCCATCCCGCAAAGATACCCCTGAGTCCAATCTCACGAAGCTTCTCTGCGCTAAAAGCCCACATACTCCGAGGTTTGCCACTGCCATCGTTTGGCATTAAATCTCGATGGTCATATCGTGCTTGGATGGCGTCTAAGGGTGCTGCCACAACACTCTGGAGTGCACCAGCGAGCAATCCAGCTATGAATGTATGTGTCGGATGAGGCGGTGGATATACCCTCTTCCGCGCCTGTCCGCTCTCTTCATGAAGGCGCCCTAAAATTTGGAGATAACTCGTGTACAGCACTGCACCAACACCAACATTCGCAACAAGAGGCGGTAAAATCTGATTCGGTATAATTCCCCATCCTTGATGCCTAATAGCCGACGTCAAAACTCCGGGCGTTGTACTTCTCAACAACAACCAACTCTGGCGCATAAAAACAGAAAGTCGAGAGGCAGAAGGATCGTTTGCCGCAGCTTTCATCATAAGCTCCGTCTGCCTCTGATGAATAGTCCGCGCATAAGCCAGATAATCTACACGTGTTCTAAAGAAGGCCTTTGCAGGAGCACGGAAGTAAAAAGCGATGAGCTGAGTGCTCAAGGCACGAACACCAGCAGCTGAAGCGGCAGTTGCGGCATTGCTTCTAGGATCACGGTCTGGAAGTGCTGCGTCTGGGGGTATCACCGGGAGGATCCCGGTTCCATAGTCCGAGACGTCATTTCGACGATTGTTCATGGCGTTGAGGGACTCATGTTGTGAGAGATGAGAGGGAGGGAGCCTGTCTGTGAGAAAGTAGGTTGACGGCTTTGGAGTTGATGAGTTGGTGACTAAGCGACGTGGACCAATCGGGTGCTGCAAGCGACGATGATCTTGGCCTGCTGGTCCCGAGATCTGAGGCATCCCCATGAACAGCGCAGGTGACCTAGATTTGTAGGGCTGTTACAGGCTGACTCCAATTACATGAAGCAACTGAGAGACGAGCGGCATTTCAACTGGACGCTTCGTTTATAGATAGATCAGGGTCAATACATGCCGGAGTGATTATTCTTTAAAACTTGAAGAAAATTGCACATATATGTTACTGCACTCAACATCATAGAGCAATCAACACAGATAACTGAAACAAAAATGATCAAAATGTCGTGACTTTTCATTTCCCACCCAAAGACGCCGTCTATAAATGCAATATCCCCTGCCGTGAAGTATTTCCAATCTCATCCTTCATGCTATTCATTACCCTACAGCCGTTTACTCAGGCTGCTCGCGACCATCCAGCCACTTGCTCATATAAGGGCCATCTAACCAGAAACCAAGTTTCTTGTAGTAACTCCTTACTCCGACACCAGAGATAACACTGATCTTGTCGCTGCCATGCTCTTCAAGTGCAATCCTCTCAGCCTCCTCCATCAACAGCGTACCGAAACCCTGATGCTGGAACTTGCGGGGATCGCGAGCGTGGACAGGAACGGCTGTGCCGTAGACGTGAAGCTCTCGCACCATACTGGTAGGCTGGCCGATAAGCTCCTCTCGGTAGGTGTACTTCTCGGTACACTTTCGCAATCGAAGCAAAGCAACGAGGATATCCTGCTTGGGATCCTCATAGGCAAGGAAAGTCTCCCAACCGCCGTTGGCGACATAATCTCGTCGGACTAGCTCGATCTGGTTGGGTCGGATCTTGTTCTTGATCTCATTCACCCCGACCTCTCGTGTTCGCACATCTCGGCAAGTTGTTCCAAAATCCTTCATTCGAGCCAACGCCAGCTCACGTAGGTTACCATTCTCAACTCCAGATGTGACCAAAGGCATGGGAATATCACGCTGGACACGGTAAATACGAGTCCAAGGAGGAATGAGAGCCATGATTCTTGCGATAAGGTCGATCAAGCCGTTGGGAGTGTAGTTCTGGTATCGTCCTGTCCTCCACAGTTCATACAGACCTGTGCCTCGAATGACCAGGGTAGGATAAATCTTAAGACCGTCAGTTCGGAAAGCAGGGTTCTCAAAGTACTCTCTGAACTGGTCGATATCGCGCTCCATGCCAACGTTTGGCAAATCAGGCATCATGTGGCTGACAACCTTGTACCCAGCGTCCTTCGCAAGACAGAAAGTCTCGGCGACTGCAGCGACTGTATGTCCTCGGTTGGAGTCCCGCGCAACATCCTCGTACAGCGACTGTACTCCAACCTCAAGTCTTGTACAGCCGTATCGCAACATGTCGGAAAGATGAGGCTGTAGACAGTAATCTGGTCGTGTTTCAATTGTGATTCCGACACACTTGATGTTACTCATTTCACCAGCCTCCACGGCCTCGTCGACGTTTGTCGTTTGGTATCCACTCAAAGCATTGTGAAGCTGTGCAATAAACTCCTCGCGGTATGACTCAGAAAGAGACATGAAGGTTCCTCCCATGATGATGTACTCGACCTTATCGACAGAGTGGCCAAGAGATTTGAGCTGATCGACTCGTCCTCGGGCCTGCTCAAAAGGGTCGTAACGCGCACGAATGGCTCGCATCGATGTAGGTTCGTAGCCAGTGTATGACTGTGTGCTGTACTCGAAATCGGAATCAGGTCCTCCAGGGCAATAGACGCAGATATTGCCGGTATAAGCGATATGAGGGCATCGATGGGGCTTGCACATGACAGCGACAACGGCAATACCGGAAGAAGTTCGAATGGGCTTTGCGATGAGCTTTGGTAGGATGTACTTCTTGTAATGCTCGGGGATGGAGGCGATGATAGCGGTCAAAGGCGGAATGTTCATGAGCTTGTGCTTCTTGGCAAGCTTGTTTCGCAAAGAGTTGAGGTTGATATCGCGTGTGGTTTTACCAGCCTTGCTAGCCTCGTGGTCTTCGATGAGGGCATTCGCGACGTCGGCGCAGCATCGTAGGAAGCGTTCGCTCTCGGGAGCCATATCGGGCTTCTTCTTGGTCGGCGCGGCCGTCACGGTCATGGTGGCGGTGGCCATGATGAATGGTATTGATCTTCTGAGAAGATTGAGATTTGTTGAAGTGTTGGATTTGCGTGAAGATGGCCTGTTGGAGTGGTTGTAAAACGGTGAATTTGTGTGCCAGTCAAAATGACATGGGAGTTGAGTTATCGATCTTTGCCCCTCCAAAAGAAGCTTCAAATGGAAAAATCTTGGTGGGGCTGAGAGTTTTCCCCACCCAATGCGGAGATGGGCAATTGTCAATGGCAAGGTCACGTGTGTCCCCGATCTTCAACACGACTGAAATGCTCACTTACGTGGACTAATGAGTCTGGTTTTCGCAAATTATGGTGAAGAATCATTAGGTTCAGTAAGAGCGCACTTCTAGAGTGTTGCTAGTTTTATTACATCCAAAACTTGAAGTTTACTATACTTAGTTAAGGTTCCATATCTTATAGACCTTCACAGAGGAGGTTTAGGCATATCATCTTCATTTGATCCGAGAGCGTATGTAAAACTACTGGATTTTTATAGTTATTACAAGTCTCATGTTACACGTCCTGCCTCCATTCAGCCGAGGTAATGAGCTACCTGCATCCTGCAATAACGGCCATCTGATTTTGATATGTGACTTAGGATACTTGGTGATATCTAAGCTCTTATAAAGCGTAGGCTCTTGGTGTTGGCCTTCGTCAATGCCTTGACGCTGTCGGGCTATGGGATATGTCAAGAGGTCAAGCAAACGCTACGAAGTATTTCAAGGTGGATTCTTGCAACTGACGACAACTTTCTAGCTACAGAGACTGTTTCGTTACTCAATTTTGACTCAAGCACTTGAAATCTCGACAGTGTGAAGCGCTTTCGCCATATGATATCTGCTTGTTCCGCGCGTATTGCACGCAGCAGTTTCTGAACCTCTTCTTTCTCGACTTCTGACCATCACATTGCTTCACCAGAATCCAGCTCTTTGACCTCTAACTACTTCAATAATCAATTGCCAATCCCCTGATTGGCAATCATAAGTTGTCTAATGAATATCCCTACTATGGCAGTGGGGCGCATCGAGCCAAGACCACTCGATCAAGCACGTGGGTTACGTTTATATCAGCCCTAGATCCTTCAGAGAACCTGAAACAAACCAGCTGATTTTAAATAAACTGGTAGCACTTTTGATAGTTGTGATCAGTTAATTATGCTTTGAAGGATGAAGATCCTTCACGAATGGCCCTGAAGTTCTTTGAACTTGTCGCTATCAGCTGAGGGAGCAATCACAGAAGAGATTGTATGCTTGCTCTACTCGGTCAATGAATCAGGAGATGTTGATTAGTTATCTCCAAGTAAAGTGTACCTCGGTGGAAGGATCCCCATGCATGGTGGATGTTCTTATCTGGGGGCTGAGGAGGGCTAATGTAGGGAACTTGAAGTTTAAGTTTGTAACTAAGGCTGATTATTGTTATGCATAAACACTAGACATGCAAGGAAACTAAAGCTAAGTGAGATCTTGATTTAGCACGGCGTTCTTTTAGTCTTCAAACACCGGATAGAGAGGTAAGAACGTCGATGAAGAGCTGATCATTTGTTTTCGGGCTCTAAATAACCACCATCGTGGACTAGAAAACAGAATTCGGGGATACTAGACTCTCCTCTCCATCTTAAATAAGCTCCCCAATTCAGAAATGGCGGGTTCCATCCGCCCAAGGGAAGAGTCTTATCCTCAGAGGTCTCACAATGGTATCTAAGCGCTTGAAAATAGGATCTTCAAGACTGCCTTACCCTCACAGCGCCTGACAAGGATCCCCATGCAAATGTACCCCTAGCTCCATTTCAAATTCAAAAGGAATTCCTTGCACGGGAGAGACTGGTAAACAAATGTTGGGCCCTGGCAAGAAGTTAAAACATACCCCTACCACTCCGTGCCTCCATCCGCACATCCAAATGGTGAACCTGCCAAGGGACGGGCGCTAGATTAGCGAGAAGGATTATTTAGGATCAGTACAATTCTAAAAGACAACACTGAACGAGGCTGAGGATGTGCAGAAGGATTCGACTGAGTGGTAACCAATTCAAGGATTGCATGGAGCTGATTTAGGGCTTACTTTTGAATTTGATGTGGTGATACTTTGATATCAGATTATGGGCTGAGAAACTGGTGATGTGAAGAGTATATAATACGATGAGAATTCCACGATGTAGGAGATATTAGATCAAGACGAACAGCAATCTTTTACATAACAGAGCCATCTTCAAGAT
>PVPY01001723.1:0-12732 GCA_002982035.1 Fusarium algeriense | reverse complement strand
CTATCTTACTTAATATAGCTATATTAGCCTATTAAAAAGGATAATATAGTAATATATTAAGGCAGTAGTATAAGTTCTATTAAGGCTATAAAGGTAGATTAGAGGTTAGCTGTTATTAGTAGTATTAATAAAGTTTTATATAAACCCTACTTAGAGGAAAGGGGTAAATTAAAGAGTTATAATATAAATAGTATATAAGACTTATTGTAATAATATGGCTATAGCTAAGGGATTAAGATAGGTTTAATATTATAATATAAGTATTCTTAAGACTTAAGTTTTTTAATTATAGTTTTATTATTAGGTAGTTTTAAAAGCTTATATGTTATACTAAATGTAAATAAATAGTAGTAATATATTAATTAATTATAATTGCCTAAAACGTAGGGTTAATCCAACTTTAAATATATAAGCTTCTCTAAAAGCATATAACTAAATTGCTAAATACAGTTGTCTCTAGAGGCTTATTGACATCATGCCTGTGCCTGCGGCATAATGCCTTACGAAAGTTGAGGCATTAGAATCATGTTACGTAACAGGATGCTGGGACGCTGGTGGCTGATATACGGCTTATAGACGGGGTGTGTTATTAGGGGCGTGGGCAGAAGAAACTGAATTGGCTTACTGAGGAAGGCTTCCTAATAAGGCATTAGGTCGGTATCTTTCTATTAATACACTCATCTAGCTGCATTGAAATTCTAATATAATTAGTAGGGAGGCTGGGAATGTATTAGATTGACGTTAATGTGCAGATAAAAATGAGTTTCCATCTATTATTACGAACGATGGACTAATGCCCCCCGCCAAATAAGTAAGATAAGATATCACTAGTTTCTAGTCTACTATCTACTAATTTCGCCCTATTGTGCATTCGAGCTATCCTTTATGTATCTAATAGAATGCCTTATAGTATTTAATCTCACTTTTAAAATTACTCCTAGCACCCCTTATTTAAGGCTACTTCTAATAAAGCTATCTTATAACTATAGTGTTATCTTACTATTAATATATATTATATTAGTATTTCTTTCCCGGCCTAAGGCTGTTGTCTAAAATACCTTCTCCCCCTTCTATATGTTTTACAATAAGCTTTAATAAAACATTTAAACTATTATATCTACTATAAGTAGGAATACTATTATAAGTATAATATAACCCTTTACTCTACTTAATACTAGTGCTTAATAGAACTACACTAGGAATAGCTATATCTATAGGCCTATAAGGAGCCTAACTCATTTTTAACTAATAAGCTACTAATTAGTTAGGATATAAGCTCCCTCTAGAGCTATTTCTATAGTATATATCTTTTAAGAGCTAGATTAATAGATTAAAGATATAAATATAGAATTTAATAATAATTAGAGCTATACTACTTATTATAAAGTGTAATAATTATATAGTTATAGTAAGGGCTATATATTAAGTGTTACAATACTCAATGACTGTCACGTGGACCTGGCCTCTTAAAGGCCGGATCTAACGCCTAGCTAGTTGAATCTAACAATCTAAACCTTTAACAATATCTACTAAGTGATCTATGCATTCTACTTATCTTGTGACGTACTCACCGTCCAAGCTATAGAAGCATCAATTGAGGTAGTAACCTAGGATTTAACCTATCTTCCATTAAATGCAACGCTTTTATTATAATAAGTAGTAGCAGCTATATTTACAATCCCCTATCTGTAGGTTTCTTCTTTAATTTATTAGGCTATTTGAAAATACCAAAAAAACCAACAGAGAGAGCCTAATAATACAAAACCACCTTAGCGTATGCCGAGCCTAATATCTTAAATGACAGATTCAGCAGACTCTAAGGCAGATTCCAACTTAAGAAATAACCTAACCTAGACCTAAATTCTAACTCAGGAAGGACCTTTCCCTTACAGAGGAATCTCGAAAACATTACTACAGTAAGCTTAGAAATTTCAAGAATTCCTTCAATAACACCTAAGTTATTAGCTAAAAAACAAACCTAAGAGAAGCCCTATATAAGCCTATAAAGACCTCTTAGAATTCGCAAGATACAACTTTAGGTTAGATAATCTACTATATAAGTACGCTTCACTAATAAAAGCAACTTTTAGCAAAGAAGAAACGAAAAAACCAGCTTTCCTCTATAGCACCTAGACTAACGTCTAACGCACCCTTAGGGAAGCCATAAAGCTCAGTTTAATTACTAATCCTAAGACCGGAACTGATTTTGAAGACACTAAAGACGAAAACCCCTAACAATCTACGTCTCCTACCCCAAGAAGTCGGGGCATCTAGAACTACCTAACTTCTACGACGGGACTGCCCCTCCGAACGTTAGAATCATCATCAAGGCATATCGGCAGAATCTCCGCCTATACCCCAGAAGCAACAGGCCTAATCGCCAACTTCAGAATCCCTAGCTCCGCCCCGACTGGAGGTTTCCAACTAAATACCAGCGCTGAGATAAGTGCTATGAATCTAAAAGAGAAAAACCGCACAAACTTCGCCAAATCTAGCGAAAGCAGCGGCAGATTCGATTAAAGACTGTCCCCCCAACTGGCGGTAAACACGTCTGAAATGAAGACCCCCATACAGATATGTAATAGGGAGGATCCTATCGCATTAAGAGCGGACCTCAACGGACTCACCGCCAGGATAGAACGGTTTAAGGATACCTAAACCAAGATACTAGCCGCGATAAATAACCTGAATTTCAGCATCAGAGCAACAAGGAACTTACCGACTCTGGCGCAGAACCCGGCTGAAGTACCCAGTTCAGACCATTCTGCAGACCGGACCTAGTTTCAATACCCACTAGAACCTACAACGGAATATTTTAGACTAAAAAGACAGACTTTCCTGAAGGAGGAGTTAACTAAGCCTATAGCGAATCCCGCTCCTTACCCTAACTAGAGAATAAACGCCGCTTATACTCTAAATCACTACAGACAATAGAGTCAGCCGTAAGGATCCTACCATCCAAGTGTCTATTGCAGCATAACCCCTAGTCACTTAGACAGACTCTACTTCAAACTGAAGGACATTAGTTACTTCTAGCCTAGAGAGGCAGGAAACACTAGTAATGTCAGTTATGAGATAAAGAAAGAGGATCTTATCTTCATTAATGCTAAAGCCTAAGAGAGATTAGTTTCTAACAATTAGAGCTAAATACCCCTAGACCAATAACCATTAATTACCTCCCAGCTATAGATGCTCTTTAGGGGCACTGCACAACATTGGTAGCAGGATCAGCTAGATGCACCTAAAAAGGCACGACTCTAAAGATTAAAAAACACCCTTTTCCTAGCTATCTAAGAAGAATTCGGCATTAAAGCCCGTAAAGCTGGAAAATGGTTAGGAAAAGCGTCTTTTAGGCGAAAAGAAATCCTTAGAACTGGCTTAATCTGCAAATTTGTATCTACACTTTTCCGAAATGCATATGCATTTAGCGAAAGGAAGGATCTATAACTGCTAAGCCGGCTATATAATGCGCTAGATCCTGAGTTTCAGGCGCTAGTTTACGCCCCTACTGAGAATGATATAAGGTTAAGATACTAATTTATACTTAAGGAGAAACGCAAAGCGCTATGTAGAAAGCTACTAGCCGAAGAGGCATCCTATAAACGCAGACCTAATGCTTACCATACTAACCTTACGCTCCCTAAAGATACTGTCTCTTTAGAGGCAGAATAGGCTTTCCTAGTAGAAGCTGAGGAATTTAAGTAGATAGACGCCTTTTGGCAGAACTTTCGCAAAAACCGGTACTAAAGGAATAATAACCGAAGAAGGCAGCGTTATAATGGATACCTATGTAAAAATAGCGGAAGATACTATCGTTATTTACGAGATCGAAGTCGCACTAGAGACTAAAGCCATTAACGCAATAATCGCTAGTAATTACAAAGTCGCTAACTACAAAATAAAGACCGCTATAAATAACGAGAGTGCAGTAGATCCTAACGATAAATAAGTCGAAAGCGATATAATCCTAAGGAATAACTCCTAGGAAACAAAAAGGAATACTAGAGCTAGCTAAATCTATATCGATCTAAAGACATTCGACCGGAGGATAATTAGAATTGACGGTAGCGAAGTCCTTTACGGAGCAATTGGAAGCGAAGCGGAGGGGCCTACCACGCAGAAGATAGCTCTAAATCACCTAGCGCTGAAGCCGAAACCGTTAATGCCCCAAAGAGCGGCCGTAATCGATGGAATAGTATTGATTCCTATGACGGTCTAGACACAGCCTTTGTCAAAGGAAGCCTCAATATGACCAACCTGGTCCCTAATGTCAACAGTAATGACATATATTACGTTATTACTACTGGACTATTAAGAGCTATCGCCGAACTTAAGGAAGGCCATGTTATTAAGGCTATAGTTAGACCTAACTATAATGTTATACTTAAGAAGCAAGTAAATATATACCTTAGGATCCCCCTTACCTTCGAACCCGATAGTAATAAGTATAAAGTCTGCCTTAATATAGGAACATCTAGCTGCCTAATTGATGAAACCTGGCTTGCCGTTAATGGCAAGTCCGTATGCTATAGGAAGCTAGATAAGGTAGTTAAGGGTATAAGATTAAGCGTTTATATTAAGAAATTAGCAATTTTTAACTTTTACCTTCCTAGGCAAGCCAGAGGCATTAACATTAACGCTCACTTTACGATAGAAGTGGATGTAATGCTGGGACTTAGCCCTAAACTCCTACTAGGGATAAATTTCTACTTTACCTACAGAGTAAAGGTCGATTTTAATAATCCCTATGTTAATTTCCGCTCTATATAGAGCATAATAGCATAAGCCAGTATCTTTAGAAACCGGCAAGGTGATCTCAGTCGTAGAGTTAAAGCTAATTCCCATACTATTATCTAACTAGGCGAAACTCGCTAGATTGCGTGCAAATGGAAGGATCTCCCTAATACCGATGCTAACGACGGCTTATAAGAAAGTTTCTACTTCTATCTAAGGATTAAAGGCGCAATTAAAGCGACTTATAACCGATTTACCCCAAAAATAGCCATTATTACCAATAAAAGCTAGAAGTCTATAATAATCTATTAGAACGAACATATCGAGACAATTAGGAACTATAAAGGTAATAAAGAATTAGCATATCTCGGTAATATTACTGCAAATAATGAACTACTGTTTAGGTTCTTTAATAAAGACTTTATAACCCCTAAGGACTTTATTAAAGCTTTTAGCGCCATTATAGATAAATACAAGCAAAAGAGCAACCTAGAGGCCGAAATAGGCCCTAACGAGCTCGACCCCTCGACTATCAACGCTAGAATGCCAGATTACCGCATCTCTAGACTAAAATCTATCTCATCCATAATAAACGACTTTGGCATAAGGGTGGCAAATGTAGATCCTAAGCTAGCTAAGAAGTTCATTAAAGTAAGCAATCAATATAACGTCTATATCGATAGAGGCATCATACTAATGGCCGAAGAAGTAAAGATGCATATCGATTTAGTCGATGGATAGTAGAATTAGAAAAAAACTATAAAATCCTACCCTTTAGGCATTAAAGACTGCAAAGTATTAGATAAAGTCTACAGTAAGCTGAGAGCTAATGGGAAGATGTATGCTTTGGAGGAACCTATACTAATTACATGCCCTGCCTTTATTGTCTAGAGAGGAGTAGGCGACAAACGTAAAGGCAGAGTTATAATCGACCTACAGCCATTAAATAGCCTCGCCATACTAGATGCATACCCCCTTTTAGATTAAGAGCAGATTAAGGAGTAAATGCGAGGAAAGAAATTTTATACCATACTTAATAGAACTGGATTTTTCTACCAGCTTCCTATCTACAGTCCGCATTACAATCGTATGGTAGTTATATCCCCTAGAGGATTAGAAGGATCTAATGTCGCGCTTATGGGATTTAAAAACGCGCCTGCATTTACCTAGCGATTTATAGATAACCTCTTTACAGAATGTAGCGACTTTATTTACATATATATCGATAATATTGTTATTTTCTTAGATACCTTTAAGGAATACCTAAAATACCTCAATACGGTTCTCTAAATCCTATATGAAAAGCGCATTATAATTGCCGCATTAAAATCCTTCATTAGGTATCCCTGCATTTAGTTGCTTAGATATATCGTAAATAGCGAAGGTATTAATAAGATAGAGGACCGGGTGCAAGCCCTAACGAAGATGGCATGTCCAACCGACCTAGCTACCCTCGAACGTTATGTCGGTATGGCCGGATACCTCCGAACTACAGTACCCTGGTTTAATGAATGCATCTGCCTCCTTTAATTCTATAAAACCTCCCTACTGAGGGATGTAAAAGAGAAGTAGGAATTAAAGAACGGGATATCGAAAGCTATACGGAAAGCATAAGTAGAGAAAAAGACGTTTAAACCTATTGCTAAAGAATGCAAAGCATTCTAATAACTATAGGATTACCTTACACTTTCTATCCTTTTTTAGCATTATAACCCTACGAAACTGCTATTTATTAAAGTAGATGTATATAAAGGTGGTTTCGGTACTATAGTTTTCTAAATAGATAGAGAATAGGATGGAGAATTAATCCCTAGAATTTAAATCCTAAAGAGCAGGATTAAGCCAATTCTATTCCTCTCTAGGCTGACTTCGGCGGTAGAACAGAGGTACGGATCGATAGAGGCAAAAGTCGCAAGAGTCACCTAGGCCATTAGGAAGATATAACGTATAATACAATCCAACCGAATGCCAGTCAATATCATTACAAATCACGCTGCAACCAAGGGTATAGTATAATGCAAGTTATTAAATACTATAGACCTAAATAAAGCGAATCTTAAGCTAGCAAAAGCAGCAAACTAGCTATTACAATTTACCCTTTAGATCTTCTATATCCCTAGCATACTTAACATTATTCCTAATGCTCTATTAAGGCACCTAGTTAAACTTAAATACTATAAATAGGCAAACGAAAGTGCCTTTAACGAACTCAACTATACTATATACTATGCCGAAAGTATTGCTATTAAAGTAGCGATAGCTCTAGTAATAAGGAAAAACATACTAAAAGGATATAGAAAGGACCTAAAACTTCGCCGCATTATTATAGAAATCTAATAGCAATAAAACCCCGCAATAGAGGAGGGACAGAAATACAGTCAATAGAGAAGGATCCGACCTAAGAAAGTACCTTTCCGGCTATAGGACCTCTAAGATAACGGGCTCTTATATTACATTGACTACAACCGGTAACGTCGACTCGTAATACCGCGACCCCTAGTCCGCCGTATCCTAGAGGAAGTCTACGACAATAAGCACCATTTTGGCATTCAGCAGATAACTGCCGACCTCGAATATATCTACTTCTTCCAAATGAGCCGCCTTCTATAGAAATTTGTGGCTTTCTGTCCGACCTATCGCGAGAATGCAACATCGAGGAAGCCTATTCTGGGAGAACTAAGGCCAATATAGGTATACCTACAACCTTTCCACACAATCGCACTCGACTTCGTCACAGACATGCCAGAAGTCCCTTCAGCAGGAACAATATGGGTAATACCTAGATTCGACAAGCTCGATACTATAGGCCCAGTATCCTGCCCCTTCTTAAAGAAGACCATCTTAATGGCTAGCCATTCGACGTATAAGGCGCTAGATTAGGCATTCCTAATGCTACGATTCCTCCTGATGCTAGACTGGGGCATCCCCTAGCGAATTATTAGCGACCGAGACCCTAAGTTCACCTCTAACATCTAGAGAGCGATTTTTAAGCTTCTAAAAGCCGATTTCCTCATAGCAACTGTATATCACCTGCAGATAGATAGTAGTTCCGAAAGAAAGAACCAGACTGCAATAATCGCCATCTACTACTACGCAATAACATCCCTAAATGCTCCTTAGGTAGCAATGCTTCTAGTATTACAGCATTATCTCAATAACGCTAATACCGCCAACATCGGGAGATCACCTAACGAAATGGTATATAGATTCAGGCCAAAGTCGGCGCTAGACTTAGCTATTAATATCGAAAAAGTAGATGCTATAACTACGGCCGATGGACTAGAAGTGCTATGCCGACTCTACTTACAAGAAGCCCAATTCCTTATAGATATTGCTAGAACTCTAAGTAAGATCTACTATGACTCTAAATATGACCCAATCGAAATCGATGTAGGCGATATAGTCTACCTTTGCCTACATAACGGATACCACCTGCCTAGAAATCCTAAAAAGAAATGGTTACTAACCTATATAAGACCCTATAAAGTTATCTAAAAGATTAATAATTAAGCATTCAAACTTAACTTTCTGGCGCATTAGAGGGTACATCCGGTAGTCTCTATTGCATACCTATATAAGCCTGAACAGGGCGATGATCCTTTCGACCGCAAAGTCGCTGCCCCTAGCCCCATTGCAGTTAGAGATAGCGAGGTAGCAGATCATTAGGAGATTGAGAGGATTATATTGTAGAAAGTCAGATGGACGAAGAAGAATCCTAAAGTCAAGTACCTAGTAAGATAGAAAGGGTATACAGCTAAAGATAATAGCTATATTAACGAAAACGATATAAAGGAGACTGCCTGCAACCTGACAGTTAAATATCACGAGAAACACCCAATCGACTGGCCAGCCGAGTTCAAGAAAAGGAAGCTCGCAATGCTAGCGAAGTTTTCTTACTTATTATAAATACTTCCGCTGAAATTATCTCTTTTAACAAGGGATATGTAACAGTAATAGTTACTTCTGCCCCTATTTCGTTACAAGCCATTTAAAGGAAAGTAGCAACCTAGATTTCATTTATTACTTCTATACCCTAGAAACCCTTTTCTTTCTCTTCTACCCTTCACATAACATACTCCTTCATACAACTTAGAATCACTTACCTTATTGCTGAATCCTATAGTAAGTCTATATATATATTTTCTTAAAAATTTTTTATCTCTACTTTTTAAACCTTATCTACTTACTATTTCTTTTTGCGTTACCTAGGCTCCTAAAATCCTATAAACGCTCTAGAAGGCATTTCCCGCGCTCCACCCAATAAATCCTTTATTTTACTCTTATTATTTATTTTCCTTAAATCCACTTTCTGTGAATTCCGCCTATCCGAATAACGGATCCCCACCTACAGACGTTAATTCCTAGCTAGTACTGCAAATACTACACCAGACTACGCGCTGCAGTTATGAATCCCAACCCTATAGTATTAGTTCCCACTCCCTACTATAGATGCCAACCTCAGAAACAATAAGTTCTACCGCCCTAAAGATAACCAGGAATTCGCCGAGCTTATCCAAGATGCCAATATGCAGGAGGTAGCCGATGCCACTAACAACTCTAGTGACGGAAAACCCGCTGCTACAACCGAAGCCCTGGCAGATAAATCCACCTAGGACGACCCTAACGACTGTAGCGGATTCCTCGACTATAGTAACGGAATCTCCACCATTTGGTACCAAGTTCCTTATAATGGATTCGCCGCGTAGTATAATGATAATCTGTTTGAGGAACTTAGCAATATTGAATGCCGCGGTTGCATCGAAAACATCGATAAAACCACCGGCCTAGGAGACAAAACTCACCACTATAACGCCAATACCGCCAGCGAAGGCAATCGACGAATCCGTATCTTGAAGTAGGTGAAGATAGACCGCTTGTGCCTACCTATTTTCGCCGAAGTCAATAAAAACATCTCCCGCGATAATACCATCAAATCCTATATTATCGAAAGCCTCGCTAATAGCAACTTTACCTTTAATAAACTAAGCGGCTAAGGTGAAATCGACTACAAGCTAGAGAAATACAATATCGCCACCAACCCCAATATCATATTCACTACCGCTAAGTCTTACGTTAAGACGATCTAACGCAAGGCGCGATATATTCGCAACCTGGGAGGAAAGGATAGTATCTGACCTACTAACCTAGAGAAGGTGAAAGTTTTTAACGCTATTGCCGAAGGAAAAGACATCATTATGGTATAGGAATAGGCATCTTACCGAAACCACACCATTTACGTCAGTCTTAGCGGTTTTTTAGAATAGGTAGGACGCTAGAAGCTTAGCCGGGACGCTAGTAACGCCACCCTAAAGTGGTTTCCTTACGATAGCGAGTGTAATAAACTTGACTATGCTAGCGAATTTGGCTGTAGAGTTAAGATTCTCGGCGGTTATAGCATTACAACCGCGAGAAATAACGCTTGCATCCGCCAAGACTGAATCTGATGTTTTCCTGCTGTAGATATCGATAGAGCCAAACGGTTGGTTTCTACCTGCAAACGCCTAAAGAAGCCAGTCTCTAGCTCTAGATCCCCTGGCGTTAATACTGTAGTCTAAGCCTATAATAAAGGATTTATTATCTTTACAATTGCAGATGCACTAGCGGCAACTACCTCTTTACCAGCCCGCATGCCACTTCCTACCAGCCGACCTCGGATTAACAGCCCAGGGACTGGACTGGCTATACCTCTACGCCCTGCCGCCGAACCTAAAGTCTAGATTATCGGATCCTGCGAACGTAAGGATAACTACGAATAACGAGTTAACGTAGCCGCTTTTATTGAATCTAAGATCGAATACTATATAACTCGACCTATAGATAATAAATAGGGCAATATCTAATTCGGTAGAAAGTAAGGCCGAAGTTGGCCCTATACTATGGCATGCAAAGCAGCTTTCTGTAACTTTAGATGCACTAGAGCGGCGGTAAGTCTGGCACTAGAGCGTAAGATCCTTTAAAAAGAACCCCTTACCGACCTCCTCCGCGTGGTACTCATCGAGATTAAGCTCTATTATAAGGACTTCGATAGAAAGATAAATGAGAACCTCTCTAAGGAAGATGGCTCTAGAAAGAAGGAAGTCGCAATAACCAATACCAGCCTCATCCGAACTACCCGCAAGAACACTATTAAAGCCGCTAAGGGATTCAGCAATGAGGATGAGAATGACCCCCGTTAACTGTAGGAAAGACACGTTCCTACCTACGCTAGAGTCCTCGCCTGCCGGTACGTAAGCAACAACGGCAGCATTAACGGAGCTCTCGCCGGTACCCTTGCCGAAATCGGCTATAAATACCTTCTAGTCATCAAACCACGAATGGGCATACTCTACACTACTAATGCCAGTAAGGCCAGCGTCTTAGCTACATCTAGAGCCAACTCTAACACTAGGAACGCTGAATTCCGCGCCTAAATGAAGAAGAATAATAAAGCTATTAATATAAAGATTAATAAGCTAAAGGAGGCTCTGAAGTCCGTTAATAGAATGGCCAAGGAAACCAAGTCTACCGTTAACGACATTGGAGGTAGTACCGCTAGCTCCAACCAAATCGAAGCTGCGGCTCGTATAGCTGCTACTGCTAAAACCGAGGCAGCTAGCGCTCGCAAGGAAGCAGAAACCGCCCGTGCCGAAATCGCCAAGTAGGTAAAGACGATTGCAACTTTAATAGAGGAGCTAAAGGCGCTTCGCAAGGCAGGATCCGGCCAAGCTACCTCCGCTGTAAGCAACGCCGCTAACGCCTGCACCTTGCCTTGCGCATAAGGAACCAACTGTCGATATAACGCCCTCTGGTAGAACTTTACTCCTATCGCTCTGGAGCATCTTACTCCGATGGATGTAGATATTGCGCCTCCCCTGGCAGTTCTAGCTGTTACCCTAACTCGAGCTACTAAGCAGAATGCGGCCTCTAGGCAGTAGACTGCCGCCCCTAAGAAGCAGTATACTACTGACCCTAAGACTAATAACGATATAGACTTTTTGCTTAACTTTTAAGTAGGACCTTCTGCTTATAGTGTAGTTCGATTTCAGACGTTTAGGCGTAGAGTATATCTAGTTTAGTGAGGAAATAGACTAGAGTTTAGGGAGAAAGGCCTTAAGATTTCAAACGGATGCAGAGGTATTAAGGATAGATTCTACTAGTCTAGTATAGGAAGCTAGGTTAGCTATCTTCTAAAAGAAGCCTCGGTACTTATTACAATACTTAATGACTGTTACGTAGACCTGGCCTCTTAAAGGCTGGATCTAACGCCTAGCTAGTTAAATCTAATAATTTAAACCTTTAATAATATCTACTAAGTAATCTATACATTCTACTTATCTTATAACGTACTTACTATTTAAGCTATAAAAGTATTAATTAAGGTAGTAACTTAAGATTTAACCTATCTTCTATTAAATATAACGCTTTTATTATAATAAGTAGTAGTAGCTATATTTATAATCCCCTATCTATAGGTTTTTTCTTTAATTTATTAGGCTATTTAAAAATACTAAAGAAACCAATAAGGAGAGCCTAATAATATAAAACTACCTTAGTATATGCCAAGCCTGATATCTTAAATGATAGATTTAGCGGACTCTAAGGTAGATTCTAACTTAAGAAATAACCTAACTTAGACCTAAATTCTAACTTAAGAAGGACCTTTCCCTTATAGAGGAATCTTAAAAACATTACTATAGTAAGCTTAGAAATTTTAAGAATTCCTTTAATAACACTTAGGTTATTAGCTAAAAAATAAACCTAAGAGAAGCCCTATATAAGCCTATAAAGACCTCTTAGAATTCATAAGATATAACTTTAGGTTAGATAATCTACTATATAAGTATATTTTACTAATAAAAGTGACTTTTAATAAAGAAGAAATAAAAAAACTAGCTTTCTTTTATAGTATTTAAATTAACATTTAATATACCCTTAGGGAAGCCATAAAGCTTAGTTTAATTACTAATCCTAAGACTAAAACTAATTTTAAAGATACTAAAGACGAAAACCCCTAACAAT
>PVPY01001720.1:0-11209 GCA_002982035.1 Fusarium algeriense | reverse complement strand
GCTGTGTCTCTATGGGCCGCCGACGCATCTCATGAAGCTCTGCCCGGGATATTGTTGTTCCTTGGAATTTCAAAATTGGTGGTATGTAATGGTAGCGAACGGCAATTTTCAACAACTGGTTGCCTTGCACACAATCTTTCAGGAACGTGGACTTGATGAGAATCTAGATCTTGACAGTTAGCAAGGAGGATTCATGGGGAAATACGATGCAGATAGTTAGCTGAGAATAAAATATGACGCCTATAATACCCTAAAGACGCCAGAAACTAAATGCAAAATTTCTATCCCTCCTGCCTTGCTCTGTTCGCTCTGGGAATTCTGCTTTCTAGGAGTTATACCCCGCGTCGTCTGATGAATTAATTTTGGTGAGGAATGAAAAGGGGCTAGAATGACATGGGGTAACCGACGAAATCCAGTTTCTCCGTAACATACTTGTTAATAGGATTAATATAAAAACTTGATCGTTTATAGAATTCAACTCTAACATCATGGTAGAATGTTTTTTTTCTAGGTATTACTCAGGTATTATGTAAGACTAGATCCAGGGTGAGGGGAAGAAGTATAACCAGGCATTACAGAAAACGTTAGACATGCTCTGCTACAAGCTTATGGGAATTATTGGACCTTCAAATATACAATTATGCCTTGCTATTAGCTCGAGCGAACATTCTATCGACCATGACTCCAGTTATCCACTCGGTATCTTTCAGTTACCAGCTCTAACCCCCCGAGAAAGCGCCGCTGAAGAAGCAATTGCTCCTTGAGAGGTGCTTGAGGACAACATACCGTAGCCTGGCGAACGCCATGCACGAACTACGCAGGTGCTACATTGCAGGCGTCGTTCGGTGTACTTTGCTTTCTTAGCCTCCGGAAAATCGCCATCTTTCTTCATCGAAGCCAGTTATTTTCGCGCCAAACAACGAAGCCATCATAGCCCAACTTCGGATGGAAAAACCGGCTGGTGACCCTTGGGAATAAAGTCGTCAGGAGACTCTCCAATTGGTACAGCTGATGAATCAAGAACATCAACTCTCATAACGGGGCCCTCTGCTGGAGTTGGTCATTAGTCTAAGTATAACGAGATCAACCAGAATCAGCCCAAAATAGCTTGTCAGTCTCACCGGAGGAGCGGAAGGGTATCAGCATGCGAGAAAATGACATCATCTCCTACGAAGATGGCTGACCTGAACCCGACTCAAGCCGTTGTCGCTGCCCTATTCAGCAGGCTGCCGGCGGGGGGTATATCACGTCTTCCTTGACAATCTCTTCTCGGCACCCGACCTTTTCGTCGTTTTGAGGCATCTGGGGATTGGAGCCACCGGAACCTGCCAGACGAACTGTGGTCTCTATCGCCAGCTCGTCAAGCTTAAGGCAGCCGATAAAACGGGCAAGTCAGGCTTTGCTTGGAGGCAATTGGAAGCTTGGCCAACAGTAGATAATTTAGTACGAGACAATCACCTTCGAAGATGCGTGATAATGAGTTCTTAGGTCAATCAAATAGCGTGGAAAGATAATGCTTTAGTCTTGTTCCTTAGTACTGTTTATGCGGGCCACGAGGTGACTGAGCGTCTACGCCATCGGCCGACAACAACAGCCCCATATGCACAGCCGATCAAGCAGAAATTCGATAATAAGTGCGAGTTGAAGCTGATGATACCGTCTGTTGCTGTGGTAAAACGAGAGGGAGTGCCAGGAACCTAACTTGGGCTCCTGACGGCCGGTCGTTCACAATTGGTGACGATAAAATTGTCCGGTTGTCAGAGTTCTTTGAGACTCATCACAATGGCGTAATAGTAGTACAAGAGCAGATAGACGAGATGCTATTGGGATGGGAACTGGATATTGACGTTTCTGCTGTTCGAGACGATTTAACATGCCGGAAAGCGGCCTGGTCGTTCATCGACAAAGCCGAGAACAATCTGACGTATATATGGAAGACGTCACTCCATAGGTTACAGAAGTCGTCCTTTCGTGGCACACCTTTCACTAAACCGGGGCATTGGCAAGCAGAGACGTGCCACAAGTATCTCAACACTGGTGTCGAGCTCAACAAGTCCGCTTTTGCGGCAATTCATTTCAGAGCTAGTCTACCTGGCCGGGGTACCGAAGCAACCAGTATTCGATACCTAAACTCGAAGCTGTCTATACGCGATGTGTGCTGCTATGACGGACGAATGTGGTCAACATGGGCAGCCTAACTCACAGACGCAAACGTTCTTGCGTATAGGCCTAGACAGCTCATCTGTTATCATATTTACTCAACAACAATCCGTTTTCAAAGCTATCCATCCA
This sequence comes from Fusarium algeriense, assembly GCA_002982035.1. Taxonomy (NCBI): domain Eukaryota; kingdom Fungi; phylum Ascomycota; class Sordariomycetes; order Hypocreales; family Nectriaceae; genus Fusarium; species Fusarium algeriense. The sequence continues at coordinate 8,917 of PVPY01001720.1, read as the reverse complement.
GTAACAAAGTTCCCAGTGGCTGTTCAAATATGATATGCCTGTTTGTAGTAAGTGTAGTCCTCTGGCTAATTGAACGTATTCAAGGACCAAGTCTCCATTTGTTAAAATATGTTATTAAGCATTGGCAGGACATGGCATCAAATCTAAACATAGTTACGCAACGATTGACTACCGTCAAGCTCGAAGATTAGCTAGCTATAATCTTTGTGAATAACGCAACTGCAATAGCAGAACTGGTCGACTCTCTCGATGGACCTCCAACAGTTCAGCCGTCGATTTTTATCGACCTTGAAGGGGTAAATCTTTCTCGCCATGGAACCATCTCCATCATGCAGGTGTATTACGTCCCAATCAGGTGTACCTATCTGATTGATGTGTGCACGCTGGGGGACGAGTGTTTCTCAACGCCCGGGAGGAATGGCCGTACTCTCAGAGAAATCTTGGAAACCGCCAGTATCACAAAAGTGTTTTTTGATGTTCGTAACGATTCAGATGCACTTCATGGTAACTATCAGATCAAGTTAGCTGGTATCCATGATCTGCAGCTTATGGAGCTGGCAACGCGATCCTTTCCGAGGAGATGTGTCGACGGGCTTTCGAGATGTATTGAGCGAGATGCTCCTCTATCAATCCAAGAACGGCTGGACTGGGTACAAACCAAAGAGGGCGGACTTCGACTTTTTGCTCCGGAGAAAGGTGGAAGATACGAGGTTTTCAACGAACGTCCATTGCCTGATGCTATCAATCTCTACTGTGCCCAGGATCTTCAGATTCTTCCACGTTTGTGGCTTATTACGATGGCAAAATGGGCCAGAAATGGCGTGAGAAGATGATCGCTGCATCCAAGGCAAGAGTACAGTCATCTCAATCCGCTACCTACAATGGCAATGGACGACACATGGCTTTGGTCCCTGCTGGATGGTAGGGAATATTTTCCATGTGCTTCCTAGGGTTAGTTTTACATCCCTATTGTTCGTCCCATTTTCACTGAAAGTGGAAATTCTACATCTCTCATTGGCTTTATACCCCTGCTAATTCCTCTTTCACTGAAAGAGGGACAGTATTTTCAGTTCCCGTTGAATTTTTAATTAAAAGTGCGTGATAAATCTTCTCATTGGCCGGTTCGTTCCTTCGTCGCAACCTTTGCAGATCGCTTTACTTTGGCGCAAAGCGATATTACCTCCCGGGCGCCTACGTGTAAATTAATGTCTTGACCGCGTCGTAGTAATTAAGGAAGGGCTCTGCCGACGCCAGTATGCAACAAAGATTTCCCCCTCCTTAATTGACTCTTGACCTTGTCAGTCGTCCACTTTTACCATGAAGTATTGACTACCCTGACTATCTTTCAACATGTGGCCTCCAAAGCTCCGTGACCGCCAGGCTGATGACCATGACGTCGAACAGAATGAAACAACTCCATGGCTGCAGCATACAGGATGGCCTCGCTTATTTCATGGCCGACCGCTTGGGATCATTGCTGCCACGGCGAGGAAGCCCAAGGCAGCATGGAACGAAGCCTATCTGTTGGGCCAATGGCACGGTACAGCACTCCGAAGCCCGGCCGTCGTAGAAGCCCAGCTACGAGTCATATTCCGTGGTGTTGACATCATGGTTGATCGAGCCTGTTTCACGTTGGCCAAGACCTCATACAAATCTCGATGTTGGTTGAATACCTCCTGGAAAGATACCTTTTGGCCCCACGAATTCAAAGCTGCGAACTGCCTGAAAAGATATGTTGATGTATGGAAAAGGCTCATTTGTTATGTGTTAAGAGTTTTATATTTTGAAACATATCAGCAGCAAGACATATACAACTTACGACTCGGACACGATAAAACCATCATAATGCGTCATATACTATATCTGGTTGCTCTTCTATAACGCGAGGCTATAAACTCTAACTAGAATCCGGATAAAGGACATAAGGAAGATAAGGATAAGCTTAGCGACTGTAATAATAGAGATAAGTATGAAGATAAAGATGACGATGGTGATGGAGCTAACAAGGAATGGTATTAACAAGTACGACCGAGTCGAGACTGCGAATCATTCCAACAAAAACGATAAATATTGCACTTGTTAAGGATTTGGGTGAAGACCGGGCCACTTCCTTAATACGTGTACGCCAAGAAAGTGTGATGGCAAAGGAAGATTTCTGCGTAGCGACTGAGCTTATTGGGTATTTAATGACTGAGCAGTACAAGAGACTCCATCTCACGGCGACCACAGTCTGACTCCCTCACTGACTGCAGCGATCAACCTCGCAATAGGCGGGACCATCAGAATTTGTTGACCCTGATCTCTTCACAGAGTAGGTATTTGAGTCATGTTGCTTGCTTTTGGTGGTCCTCTGCACCTTGTCAGCGATGCTCTTCAAGAGCTTCCTGTGAGCTTCTCGAGCTTCTGCATCGTCCTCGCCAGAGATTTCCGGTAAACGCCAATTTGGGTACAGATTCAGATGTGAAGGCCGAACTTGTATCTGGCTCTGTGAGTGCGAGTTGAAGTAATAGTGGCTTAAGCGACAGGTTGGCTTGCTGGCGCCGATGTATTGCCATTGCCACCAAAATCTATTTAGCCTTATGATACCGTTCTTGTTGAGATGGTGATGAATGGGAACTTCTGCGTGTACGATTGGCCTGAAAGTTCTCTTCAAGAGTTGAATTTGGATACCCTTATCCAGACCCATCCTGCGGAGATCCTCTGCATCCTGCATAAGCTCCGGCATCTTCACTTCCTCGAAAGCCTCCATCTGTTGAACAATGGCAACAGCTGTCAAGTCCGACTGTACAATGGGCTTGGATATGCGAAGGTGGCTACGAGGCAGATTTCCTGATCGCCCTTATAAGGCGCCCTTCGAACTCGTCATGCGATCCGCCTCTGAAAAACAATACCGGAAGGAGTTCAAGCGCTGTTTATGCTTCTGGCTTCGAGTCCTACAATTACCAAATTCCGTTGTTCCTTACATAATTGGTCGGAGCTTGTCTGTACCCCAATGCGAAATGCTAGAGCAGCTCTAGTCCGATCCTGTATGGGAGGATCAGCCCCCTACAAGCCTTGTCCACATGGAAGAGCATGGCGAAGACGAAATAGAGGAAGAAGGGGAGGAAGAAGAGAATAGCGAAAACGAAGATGGGAGCGATTACGAGGATAGTAGCGATATAAAGGATGCCGAAGACAAGATCTACGCCTGGTCTGAGCAGGACTCTAGCTGCTTTGACGAGGAGTCAGCGATAGAGGGCCAGTCTTCTGCCTTTTTTACGCCTGAAGATCAGGAAGCAGATGATCCTTGTGGCGATGTCGTACTCGAACTCTGTTACAGTATAGCTATTGAGGACTTTGAAGATGGAACAGCGAGTTCTTCCTTACTCGTATATTTCAGTGCTGTACGGGGACTATCAAGACCGGCGGGTGACGAATATCTCCGCCCTCACCAGTTCACGCCCGTGCTGTCGAGACTGATCTACTACACACGGTTGATCTTCCTCGAAAAGACTCTACCACGTTTTCCTCACACGTACGCGGGAATCCCAGCTAGGCCCTCCTATGGGCATCTCAGAAAATTAATGCCCGTCCGCACAGAAAAGATGTGTGATGGCACTACGTCCCCCCTTGGAGAATTTCTCAGCCTTCTGTCGTACGGCCGTGCGTTGAGTCGAAGTGAAGGACCAGTCTATCACTTTCACTGGAGTGAAGACAACCAAATTTTATCTTGGGATGGATGCTTACACTTGTCTATGGCGAGTTTTCGTGGCCTTGCTCGCGAAGCTCTGAGGCAGGCTACCATCCAGTGCCAGCGGCAGATGTATGACTGGGAGCCAGCCGACCCTGATCTGAGCAGCCTTCGAGATCGGCTATCGACAGCGAAATCTGGCTACTCTTTCGTGACCGATCCAGCCAATGGGTTGAACGACGCATATCTAGAGCTCTTCATGAGGGCATGCACCTCGTCCATCGATGGTATGCTTAAGTCGCGAGGTCGAGGCCAAAGTCTTTGGAATCCAGAAGCAGCACAAGCATATCTCAACGCGCATGATGCGTCTCTGAAGACTCTCATGGTTCTTTGTTATCTAGATGGTGGACAGGCAGCGAGGATTTCCGAATTGCTAACAATAGAGTACTGTAACACATCATCACGGCTACGAGGTATAGGGATATACAGGATGAGTTTGTTTTCAATCGCTCGGCACCAAAAATCACGCCTTACAACGAACAATGAGTTCCAAGTAGCACGGTTCTTTTCTCCGCCTGTCGCCCGTCTACTGTACCGCTATCTTGTGTATATTCGGCCCGTCGCCTACGCTATCTTACGCAAATGTTTCTACCACGAATCTACAAACACATTGTTATTTGCCCCTATCTCTAGATATTCAAGGAATAGCTGCAGATGCAAGACTCCTCAACCAGGCACATAGACGAGATGGATTAGGAGAGTCTGTATTAGAGACCGCCGTCTCCCTCAGCGAGCTGCACTGTAGAGAAGACAGCCGCATGTGTCAAGGATGCAGATGTGACGAATGCGCGATCATTCTCCTAGAAGCAGATTGCGCGCTTCCTGTGTCGGAAAATTTAACACACGTACTCTGTAATGCCTCTGAACGGTGTAAACTGACGTACGTGCGCCATATGAAAGACCGAAGAGACAGACTGAAGCAGCTTGCCCTAGAAAACCTTCCTATAGCGGAAGTAGAGCGATTAGGTCTGGCTTCTGAACTTGTTCTGGATTCTCATGCGTCGGAAGTCACCCAACTCTTGCAAGACAGTGGCATTGCCGTCCCTGCAGCCCTTGCTGTCGTGAGAAGCGAACCGTTACCAGTCTACCAAGCACTCTGCTCGCCCGATGATGCCGAAATTTTCTTCCGCGTCGGTTTCCGCGACACGGATTCGTGGTGCACCGCTGATACGGCGGAACTTGAGCGTATCCCTGACATGGGCCTCCCATATCTGCATTGGCTGACCAAACATGGTGGCATCTCCTGTCAGCTCTCAGTCGCATCAGCTAGGGATATATTTACCGCCCATTTCACATTCTGGAAGATTGGTCTTGACTTCACAACCTCCTGGGCAGGAAGTTTCTTGAGATTTGGCCAAATCGAGCACACTATAAATAGCGGCTCGCCTTTACAGCCTCCACTCCACGACCGCATAACTTGGATCCATGAACTCCACAGTGCAGCATTTCCGGCTAATATCACCGACGCATGCCATTGCCAATGCTCCCCTGGGGGCTGCACTCCGATAACGTCTTTATTAAAGGGGGCGATTGATGACTGGGATTTCACATACCGACCGAGACACTCCCCACAGGTCAGCGTCATAGAAGATGGAGACGACTTAGAAAGTAGCACTGTCTATAGCACAGACTCCTCATATGACAGCGTTACAGAGGATAGAAACCCCCTATTAGAGCTGATCCCCGGATTCATCCAATATCTTGAGCATTTTTGGTGCCACCTTGAGGTCAGGCATCATGTTACGGCCCTTCGGTATATAACCTATACCGCGTTGGGAATCCGCCATTCCTGTTGTAACCCTTATTCTTCTTATGATATGTCCGAGGATGAAGTTGAAGATGAAGAATACAAGTTGGAGCTACTGGAAGAGCTCTTGCGCGAGTTTCAGGAAGAGCTCATTGTCGTCCTTGAAGGTCCGGACCTAGGTGTTACCAATCTTACTGACTTCTGGCAACGGACCTGGGTTGGTCGAATGAGCGAGGTTCTGGACCGCCTTGAAGGAAGCGATTTGCCAGATGACGAGAGACACGGGGCTGAGGAGGTTGGGGTGATATGGGAAAAATCAAGACCTGAACCACCTAGAGTGAGAGGAAACCCATATCGCAGCACAATGTTGGAATTCTGGATGTATGAGCTGGAAAAGATTGAAGCAGAGTGCTATTAAGAAGGAAAGGGCAATTAGTATAGAGCTAGGAACTATTTTCTATATAACGTGGTTGATAAGCATGCTGACTAAAAATCCCTCATCTTACATCATTACTATCTGATCAAATACTATACAACAACCCAGTATGCTACAGTCTTCAAATGAAGCTAGAAACCTTCTCACAACAATCTGACGACGGTCTCTAGTAGTGTCCAAACAGAAACGGGCCCCGTTTCGCGTTTTAATCCAATCATGCTTCTCCATTTCAGCAGGATCATCCCACATGAAAACGGGACCCGTTCCTGTTTTTGACTCAACAGTGATCGCAAAACGGGGCCCGCTTTCGTGTCGCGCTGGTCCGTGCCAGCCATGTTGGCTTCATTGAACTTCCCTACTCTTTTATTCCTAATTGTCGTGTACCCTTAATTGTCGCCTACCCCTTGTTTATTTTTCATGTGTTTGTTTATCTCCCGTCTATTCCCGCATGACCATACTATGGTGACTTATGTTTTCTCATTTCGATCGACAGACTGCAGTTACCCGCGATCGTCTTGCCCAGAGATTGGACATTATATGCTTCGAGATGGAGGCTGCAGGGCTGATGGACGTTCTCCCCTGCCTTCCAATCTGAGGTATATGCGACTATTCAGATTCCCACAAAGCCGAACACTAGCAGAAATACCTATGCAGCAGCAGTGGCTGCCACGTATGCAGAAAGTCTTGGACGACCCTGATTTGATTCCACGCAACCAACTCACATGTTCGTCTTTGAATACACCCAAAGACTTGCTCCATTCCGCAGTATCATCTCTTGAGGCACGAGCGCTTACCTGTTTTGTCGATGCGTTGGATGAGTGTGATAAGCAGCAGGCTAGAGAGCAGAGATTCGAGTTTGACCGGTTCAAGGATCTTGTACAGCCTGAATTTAAACTACTTACGAAAACGTGCCATAACAACCGCAGGAGCATCCTGCTCAAATTGTTTTAGTTTGTCTCGCGCGGATTCGTACCCTCGACCACTCTTATTCTCAAATTTGACAATCATTGAGTAATCAGAATCAAGAGGGATTTTGTCTTCCATACAATCCGGGAGCTGGAGGAGAGATGATTCGGTATCTAGTGTTGTGATAAAGTCACCAGTCCTCTCCCAGCGTTTAGTCTTGTCGTTCTGTCATCGTTAGCTATCTTATGCAATCGCAAGTTCATCTAAACATCATACCAATTTAAGTTGCCTGGTTTGCCTCGTCCCATAGAAGCTTACGATCTTCCGATCCCGGACAACGTTTTTAAAGTGACCAAGCTGAGATGCTAGCAGGCCAGATCCCGGTCTGATTTGCTGTAACAGCACATTTCGTGGATCCTGATCACCGAGCATCTTCTGGATATCATCTACTACTAGCCCTTTGTGCGGGACACTAAACAGAAGCATCCCATATGTGACCCTGTAAAGGGTTGCTAATATTGGATCATCGCCGTCGTTTGCTTGGGCGGCTTTAATGAGGCACTGAACTGATATTTAGCTTGAACCATGGACGTAAGAATCTATCACCTACGTTGGCAACAATAAGGCCACCAAAACCATGCGCGATAAAGAAGATTGGCAGTTGTCTTAGCTATATTATGACAATTATTAGCTCTATGCCAGTAGGTTTATGCCAATATGCAGTGACAGTTCTTACCTCGTCTGAATTCCGAACCCTCTTTAGCCCATCTATTAGCCCCCATCCATAATCCATAATAATGTCAGTTCCATGGCTTGATAGTTTTGAGTCGTATCCATAAGTCATTGTGCGGCAGTATGGCAAGTCCTTAGATAGAAAGTCGCGCAGCCACATTCGTCCAAGGTTCCCCTCACTCCTCCATGAGCCATATGCGTGTCCGTCAAGGTCGGCAATGGCAATTATACTTCAATATGGTTAATTACCTGCAGGAGACAACTCTAACAAAACAAAGGGAGCATTTTCACCCCGACTGGAGTGGTACTTACTCTGCGCTAACTTTTGCATCTGGCTTGGGTGTATATAACTGTGTGAGACCGAAAAAGTGTTGGTCAAAGTTGATATCTTCATCGCCCATTTCGATCTGCCAGTTTCCCAAAGGATTTTTGACTATGCCGGACAAGAAATCAGGGATCATGCCATGAAACTCTACCAATGCAGTCCTTTCTAGAACATTATGACACGACGGTACGATCGTTGTTGTGAAGTCAAGTCCTGATTTTTCTTCATCTAGCAGGTTGTCACTGATGGCAACCCTCAGCGCAATATCCAACTCTTCGTCAGAATTATTGGCTTGCAGTCCAGTAACTCGAAAAATAAGACCTTTTTTCTTCGACACCATTTCGTAGCAGGCTTTTTCGCTGACAGTCGTGAGATCTCAAACAGCAGAATAAATAAATCCGTACCTAGATTGAACGAGAAGATTGTGGGGTTTTACCTAAGAATCACTTCCCAATCTAAACAAAAAACAAGAAAGTAAGAATGAGAGCGAAAATATGGTACTCAAAGCCTTGCCTACCAAGCGCCCGACGTAGCGGGGTAGTGAGACATGTGAGACTGATAAATGCGGCTGAATACCCTGCGCGGAGCAATTCTTCCGTTAAGGCAACCACCAACCAAATCATGACACGTACTCACAAGGCAGCAGGCCTCTGCAGGGAAGCTATTGAAGGCAGGCAGGGCGGGGTAGACACGCAGGACTAAAGCGAAGTAGTGAGGCAGCGAGGCCAATTATCAGACGTCACAAACCTGGTAGCAGCTAAGCCAATAAGAAGAAGCTTTCTCAGCTGGCGCGGCCCATAAATGTCAACATCCGCCGACTCGCTGATCATTATTTGCCCTCCAAGATACATGAGAACCATGAATGACACAAACGACGATATCAGCCTCCTTGAAGTGGTTGAGAATGCAGGGTGTCATAGTACAATGGACAAAGGGGGGTCACCAAGCTTAATTTCAAGGCTTGTGCCACCTGACAGCTGTGGATCTCGGTAAGACCGGAAGCCAGGAGTTAGGAGTGAGGAGCTACCGTATAAACTCGAT
>PVPY01001719.1:0-31953 GCA_002982035.1 Fusarium algeriense | reverse complement strand
GCCTGATATATCTTATAGAGATATTATAGGTATTAACTATCAATTAAATGAACCTTTCGCAACGCGTTTGCAGTTTATCGTGATACCCCACTACAATGCCACATATCGTGATTATCTCTCGCCGATGGCGGAAAACTATCAACCCCACCTGATATGTTACAAAACTCTTCAATCATTAGATAGAGTTGCATCACTTCAATTAGCATATCTTTCGAAGTGACTAGTTTGCTTCACAAGGATTTTGCTTACAATTGGTCCCTGGACAAACTACTAGATTCCTACATTGGTATCTAGAGTCGCCATTGAACTTCACTACGGGGCCGTAACGCAACATCATGTCTTTACCATCTACTATGAAGGCCGTCGTTTTCGACGGTCTATATAAGATATCAGTGCAGGATCGGCCAGTACCACAGAGTAAGTTGACGAGTCACCTAGCTTGAGGCCAATGATGACTCGAAGTGTGGTATTTGAAATGTAGCTAACTCGACATAGTCCGTGATGATAGGGATATCATCGTCAAAGTACATGCCGCTGGCTTGTGTGGATCGTAAGAACGGCATCTTACTCAATAAGTTATCCCATAGTTGACAAGAAGCCCCAGGGAACTTCACATCTACCGCGGTCACCAACCCTCAGATACTGGTTTCATCATGGGCCACGAGTTCACCGGAACAGTCGTTCAAATTGGGTCAGCTGTAAAAACCATCAAAATTGGTGACAAGGTCGTTGCCCCCTTCACAGCATCCTGGTGAGTTCTCCCCTCCATCGTCCCACATTCGTGCTCATCAGATATTACAGTGGCAACTGTTTCTTCTGCAACAATGGCTGCTCAGCTCGTTGCGTCGAGAGTCAGCTATTCGGCTGTGAAACTCTTGACGGAGGACAAGCTGAGTACGTTCGGATTCCCATGGCTGATGGAACTGCTGTCAAGGCCCCAGAGACCATTTCGGACCAGGCTCTGCTCCTCATGGCAGACATCTTTCCCACTGGCTTCTATGGTGTAAAGAGCGCCAAGGAGTTGATCCCTTCGCAAAACATTCAAGACACTACACTAGTCGTCATAGGATGTGGTCCTGTCGGACTGTGTGCTATCCTGGTAGCCACTCATTTCAAGCCTCGCCACCTTTTTGCAATTGATAGTGTCGACAGTCGCTTGGAGCAAGCCCGCAAGCTCGGTGCGGAGCCCTTGAACTTCGAGACAGACAGGGCAGGGCTGGAAGCCAGGATAAAGGAGGTAACAGAAGGACGAGGCGCAGATATGGTAGTTGAAGTTGTTGGCCAATCGCCAGCCTTGAGGACTGCATTCGATATTGTGCGACCTTTCGGTGCTATCAGTAGTATCGGTGTCCACAACAAGGAGGTTTGACACCAGATAAAAATGCCATCTTAAAAAGGAGCTAACATCACTATATGCAGATTCCATGGACGGGCGATGATGCGTATACGTATGTAACATCTTTCTGGATTTCTTTTTTCTTGTATTGGTCCGAAAAGAACTGAGGGGCTGACCTTGTTGCAGGAAAAACATTCGGGTGCAGATGGGTCGTTGTCCAGTTCGCAGCGTCTTTGACGAAGCTCTCAAATTGCTGGAGCAGAAGCAAGATCAGATTGGGTGAGTTTGTAAGCAGACGCTGGAAAGGCTTCCGCAGCTAACATTACTCTAAGCTTCTTGTTCGACCACATCATGCCACTTGCGCAAGCCCCTAAAGGATATACTCTCTTTGAGCAGCGCAAGACACAGAAAGTGGTTTTCACGCCATAATTCGAGTAGGGGAGCCCGGAATAGGATTCAACGATCAGTTTTGTCGAGGCTTGACCATGCCCTCGTGCATCAGATAGTAGACAACTGTAGAGTCGTTATGCACAGTAGCCAACACAAGTCTCTTCTCCCGTGGGCCACTGTGCTCGATGGAATCAAATATCTCAGAGAATCTTTTGACACTCCATTTCTCCTCAGGATGCACTGCCAACACCCACTCGAGCTCCGGTGTTTGATCTAGAGGTTCTCCAGTAGCTCTCTCACGTTCTAAAGCCGCAATCTGGTCATCAGGATGAGTGTAGAGCCGTTTTGGTGGCAGGCCTCTGATTAAAGGTCGCTGAATTGGCGTTTCATGGACTTTGAGGGAGACCCAATCATGCTGATATTGCAGATTGTATAAAACGCTGGAAGTGACGTTTGAAACTGGGTCACTTGGGTGGTCCATGTTCAGTAGATGGATATTGCTGATGTTTATATGTCCACGTAGTGAGTGCCAAGGGAGGCGAGTGATGAAGGATAAAACGGATTAGGCCCAAGGGGCAGTATATTAGCGGAAGTTGAATACGCGTATGGGCTGAGGCGCGGCTAGGATCAGAAAAGAGAATCCGAGCGTACGTTTTGGCGAGGAGTTTCGCAACGATAACGAACGTTAAATGGCTGAAAATCCGTGGTAAGAGAGATTGATGGAGATTCTAGACCTTGCAACGAGGTAGAGATTAACTTTTTTTTTAATAGATCCATTTTGAGGTGGGAATGCCTCTGAAGTGTGGGGAAAGACCAAATTTTTGCGCCGTAGGAGTAGGTAGGTGCACCTCAAAAGGGGGATGGAACCTTTGCCTCGGTCTTTGCCTCAGATGCAGCTGAACAAGAAACGAATTGAGCATTCAATCACATATCTTAGTGGAATTGAGACATTTAGACTTTCGTGTCTCTGTGGAGAACTTCATTTTGAGCACAACTGACCAATAAACATTCCCCCGGCGTTGCCGTGAACCGTCGGTAGCTTCAGTGGTCGGAGTGCTTACTACGTGGTAGAGATGGTAGTGATTGTCATCCACTATCCACATTGGCATTAGACCCTGAGAGGATCTAGATAGATAAATGGGTAAGTCCCACCGCTGCTAGGCACTTTCATGTGGATCACAATCGCATTCCATTTCATCTCTTATTTAAATACTGAGTACGGATGCCTTCATTCGGTGATTCACACATCGATTATAAGTAATATTAATACTCGTCATTCAATATTCAGGCGCCCAATCCAGGGTCGCCAAGCCGCATAGCCACCCACAATGGCAAACTCTGGGCAACCTTCCTATAATGGCACAGACACCGAACCCTTTCCAAGCCTCGACAATGCGTCACCTAATACAAACATAAACACCGACTCCCCTTCGCCTGTCGAGAATCGCCCAGCGGCCTCTTCATCTCTGAGTGGTCGTCTCCGTAGAGTTTCCGAAAGTTTTGAGGCCTCCGGCCCTCCTGAAGGGTTTATGGCCGCTACAGGCACCATCGCATCATCCATATTCTCGCGACAGACCGTGGCACGAAGGCCATCAGACACCTCGATACCGATGCAAACAGGCCGATCCCTTGGGGACACATCCAGACAGAGCACATTTCCTGCCGTCAACGAAGAGGCGCCCGAAGAGAAGGCCAATACAAGCGTCGCGTCCCCGAGGCGAAACTTCACTGGGGAGCCTTCCGCGGCGGCTCCTTTCGATAATGGATATCATTTCCCACCAAAGCATTCTTTTGGACAGTCTACGAAACTCGGATTGATCTCTTTTTGGCATTATGTTCGAACGCCTACCGGATTTCTTGTCACGATATACGGCCTGAATGTCGTCGCATGGGGCGGAATGCTCTTCTTGCTACTTTGGTAAGAGACCCCCTGGTGTTTCTGTTCTGTCAAGGTCAACTGAGCTGACAAGCTATCTAGCAATGCTTCACCCGCGATGTGTGTTCCGGACTGCAACGACATCAACTCACCTAGGCGCAAGTGGATAGAGTGGGATTCGCAGATTCTCAATGCTCTCTTCTGCGTCACAGGGTTTGGTCTTGCACCATGGCGATTCCGTGATCTGTATTTCCTGCTTCAATACCGATTTCAAAAGAAGGAGATTGCTCTTCGACGATTGGCAGGAATTCATCGAGGATGGTTCCGTCTTCCAGGGTCCGATAAGATTGATCCTCAAGTAGGGCCCCATAATATCTCGTCTGCGCCCGAACTGGCCTCATCACTCGCCTGCCCATTCCCCGAAGACAAGATCCCCGACGCTCCGTTGACTGGAGTACGCGCCCCTCCGACACCCATTACGAGAATGGACGCTGTCATCTGGTTGATGGTATGGAACACGTTTCTGCAGTGCGTTCTGTCTGGATTCATGTGGGGCCTCAACCGGTACGATCGTCCCAGTTGGTCTACGGGTCTCTTTGTTGCACTAGCTTGTATTGTCGCCGCCATCGGCGGTCTTGTCATGTTTATTGAGGGAAAGAAGGTTAAGGGCATCGAAGGTGTTCCCATCTCAGAGGAAGATAAGAAGCTATTACAAGAAGACCGGGAACGTGGCGTGTGGCATTACAACAATATCAAGGACAAAGATTTGGCTGCTGAAGAGGCAAAGAAGAACAAGAAGGCAAGCAAGTGAGGGCCCGCTTGCTCCATACTTGTTCAAGCTCAACACGTTAGGCGTAGGGGCGAATCGTGGCTGGATAATAACTGGGTGATTTCACTGATTTGATGTACGTGTGGCAGCAACAGGCGTTGGATCAACTTGCCGATAGAGCAACCATATCGTGCATATACAAATGATCTGGATACGATGATGAATTATTGTTTGTGATACATTGTTGGTGCCTAGTGACTATAACACACTGCACCTCGTGAGACTTGATACCAGTTTTCATGATGATTGTCTAATCTTCTAAGTTCACAGCCATGCCAAATCCACGAGTATCAAGTCGTCACTGAGTTCCGAGATTTGAGTCAAAGTTCTATCAAGCCTTTGAAACAGCCATCTCAACTTTATCTCAGTGAAGCCGAAACTCTTATCTTACATGTCTGGCTCATGGACAGACTGGAGTGGATAGACCCCCGCTTCAACTAAAGAAACCCCGGCCTCCGCCTCGCTAAAAGGAGAACGTACGCAGGGTACGTAATCGCCTGCATTGACTAAGTCCGGCCTCACCTCATGACGTGCCATTCCTGCGTGACCCTTCTCCACTGTTTGTTCAACTTCACCTTATCAACGTGAACTATACATACACGAGCTCACGATACATCTTGATAACTTCTACCTGGCCCATCAACAACGCTTTTGACCGTCTTTCAGTTTGGCACCGCCCGTCGTTCGCCTAGGGCCCTGCATCATGGGGCTGGCTTACAACACCTATCTTAATAGCAACAAGATCTACGGCTGCAAGACATGCAAGTCGCATCTTGCTAACCATGAGGATATCATTAGTCGAGTATGTTCTTCACCCTCCCAACTCCTTTGTAGATTCGTTTCGGCTGATGCCGATAACCAGAACTTCCGTGGTCAACATGGCAAAGCCTACCTCTTTCACATGGTCGTCAACATCGAGACGGGTCCCCCCAACGAACGTAATATGACGACCGGCCGACACGTTGTCCGCGACATTACATGCTGCCAGTGCAAGGAAACCGTTGGATGGAAGTATGATAAAGCCTACGAATCTTCAGAGAAGTACAAAGAAGGCAAGTTCATTTTGGAGGCCGAGTTGCTATGCAATGTTACTTGAGGCCTGGTATTCGAGGCACCTTCTAGTGGTGTCATGGATGATTGGCTTTCACTCGTGGCGTTATCTGGATACCAGCTGCACTGGGGCTTTGGTTGACTGCGATTTTGGGTGGCTTGGACACTGGTTTTGACTATGACAAGAACAACAAGAGAAATGTATGTTGCTTAAGCAGCTTTCAATATAATAAACTATCCAACAAGTTGCTATCCTCTAAATCTAAACGCCAGTCCAAACATGCAGATGATTCCAAAACTCTGGCCCAATGGTAATATGTTGTAGTATCGCGGCAGTCGAAGCTCTCACTTAACTGTGTTCAATGGGCTCCTCAGGCAAGAGCTCCTCGACCTCTTCGTCCGGAACCCTGAGGAGCTCCAGAGGAGGTTGAACAATACCGTTGAACAAAAAGGTAAAGTAGACAAGCAGGGCGAAACCGACGATCTGGAGCCACTTGAAGGTTTCCCAGCCCAAGCCGAGGGAGACGATCCAGATGAACAGAGTCCTGCAAGTGTCGATGGTGGATCGAGAGGTAGCGCTAACGCTTCGGGTGACGGACAAGCCAAAGAAGTTGAAGCCACTATTAGCAAATGTAAGTTTATGGTCACTCAAATCTGACAGACAAGATACTTACCCAATGCTGATCATGATGAGGAAACTCGAGATGAGGACCTGCTTGTTCTCGGTCATCTGGCGCCAGCCCTCCACCATATCGAAATACCCGTATTTGCCAGCTTCAGTTGAGCCAATAGTTGCATGTAGAACGAACATGGCGAGGAGAGTGACACTGAAGCCAAAAATGCCCTCCCAGCCAACCACTCTGATGGGGTCAATAGTAGATCTCTCCAGGAGATATTCTTCAAGGACAAACTGGGTAGCTGTGAAGATTTGGGCACCAGCAATAAGTAAAACACCCACAATGGCCCTAGCAGCGTCTGAAAGACCACCGTCAGTCACCGAATCCTCCTCGGGCTGTCCGATGGAATTTTCAGGCTTCTCATCTGGCCAAATAGCTCCGGCCAAACCAACGACTGCAACACCTAGAACAACACCGATAAGGGAGAGCCACTGGAAGAGATGCAAGTGTCGCTTAAGGAAGACAACGCTGAAGAGACCGACGAACAGGACCAGAGCACCTCGTGTCATTTGGTAGATGGATGCAGCAACCATGAGAAGTCCAGCGTTCATTAGTGTAGTACCGCAGATGTCGCAAATAGCGGGCAGGGCAAGCAAGGTAACTCGGTACCCCCTCAAAATGGATGGGCCCGAATGAAGGAGTTTTGTGCGATCGTTGGCTTCAAGCGCGGCTTCAGCATCGCCGTTTTCCTCGGTGTCAACAGCTTGGTAGCCTCGGTCTTCTGGTGCGGAACCCTTGAAACGGCGCCAGAGTGCCATGATACCAACAACCAACCAGCAGCCCATCTCACCAATAAACATCTGCGCCGTTTGCAGAACCGGCTGGTTGAAGAAAGCGCGCTTCCTTGGGTTGTCATCGGGGCCACAGTTTCGAACACATTGGTTGTCCTGTAGAGAGGTGAGTCAGTTACAGCTCTGATAACATGGCGGAACGGTGGATGCGCATGTCGTCATACCTGATACTTAGTCAACAATGTGTTGCAAACACCTGTGAGCAGCATCATGGCTACAAGAAACGGGATGAGGCTTCTGGACGCCATGTTGAAGAGATGGCCGATTGTCGACGGCCAAACTCCAGTGGTTGATGTTGTTCAAAAGAGAGTGAGTATGTGGAAGATGAGGATGGACGAGATGGCCGAGATGGTCAGAACTGATAACGGTCTGGAACAAAGAGCTGATAAGCTCAAAGGCGGAGTAGAGGTACGTATCAGGCTACAGCGCACATGCAGGGTTCAGAGACACTCGACCCGAACGCGGAGGTGTCACCTCACTAAATGCATGCACTACGTGCACTACTGCATTAGCCCTTAGATCCATCTCTGACGCCTCTTGTGAGCGCTACGCGTTACGCGTTACCTCGAGGTACATGCTCGAGTCAAGTCGATGTACCTTTTGATTTGGGTGGAGAACCGGGTAAGTTTCTGCGGGTCGCAGCGAGTCGCCAGCCACCAACTTTTCGGAGGGTGACATGTGCATAGTTATTACCGTATCACAGGTCACGGAGCTGTTATCGGCTATCCATTCCCTGCTCAGATTAATTGACCAACTCCAGCCTCCCATCGATATTTGCTAGAGCTCTTGTGCTCGATTCCAGCAGGGGACATGAGTTGAGTGTCTCAGCAATGGGTCAAGTGATGGGGATTTCCCGAGTTCAGACTTCAGCGCGCTCGGTCACCTGCCAAGGCGGCACACAAAGTCACAGGATCAATGTCACGTTCAGAGATAGGTAGGGTTTAGCGCAGAGAGCGGACTATTTACTCTGAACTGTGTGTGCATTAGTGGATGAACATTGAATAGATAGCAATTGCATACACTTCTCAACCTGATTGCCTAGACTATCACTGAGCAAATACTTGTCTTATTTTCACCCAACAACACCTTAATATGCTTCGTTGTATGGAATACCCAAGCTGAGCATAACTCTATCGCTATTAAGTAGATTTATATATCCGTTCATCACAGTCACACAATAGTAGAAGAAACACCTATGGCCGTTACTCGTTTTAGTGCTATTGAGCGCTGGTCCTCTAAAGGACGGAAAAAGGAGCGTAGATACACCTCGATCTAAGTACAATACATGAAATTGATCTCAAAATTGAGCCTTGCTTCGCAAGATGTCCAAAGATGGACTTGAAAGATCCGAATCCCTGAAATATCTCAGAGTTCAGAAATGAGAGCCAATGTTATTGCTCAACGTCTTTGGGACCCTCATAGTTGGGAATTATGGACTGGTCTAGCCAGAAAATGCCAAAACTCCCAAACACCTCATACCCGCTGTAAGTTTACCATGTAAACGCCTCCTCGATGAAATCGATGTGAGATCGATCCTGACGGTTTCGAACAGCCAGGCGAACCTCGTCACTGAGGGCACCAGGACCACAAACAGTGACAGCCATGGCACCAACCTGGTGCTCTTGCTCCATACCCAACAGAGTGTTGATGTTGGGTCGTCCAGGGAACATCTGAACCGTCGACGAAGGGCTATGGATTTCCTTGGTAGAGCGAGGCTGGCTGACAAAGAGCATGATTCGGAGAACATCCCTTCTCTTGTCCATGCCCAGGATCTCAGTCATCCAGGGACGGATCCACTCCAGATGCTCGGGAGTCTGGATAGTCCACACCAACAAGATTCTTCGAGTTGCCACAGTACCCTCAGAGTAACCCTCAACGAGATGCTTGATGTATGGAACGGGGTGCGTGATGCCGACACCTCCGGCAAAGAGAACAACGGTACCGTAAGAGTCGAAAGAGTGGTGACCGCCATAGGGGCCTTCAGCGAAGCAACTGGTCTCGAAGCGACCTCCAGGGGCAGCAAGTGCCTTCTTATAGAGGCTATCGGTCATGCCTGTCCTGCCTCGGATAATGAACGAAACTCGCTGTTGTTGCATGGCTAAAAGATCTTGGTTGGTAGAGGCTAATCGGTCGCTCTTAACATCTTCGACGCCATCGTACCAGGCGACGGAAAAGGGATGAGATTGCCAGTAACTGATGGTGGGCATGTAGAGGTAGGCGTGCTGTCCAGGGGCGGCGTTCCAGGGGCGAGCCAGAGTCATGGTCAATCGAACGGCGTTTCCAGGGAGGGCTTCGACGATAGTTCGAGAGCCCGAACCTCCAACATGAGAGCGAATGACGCGCCAGACACGGTAGGTTCGATCGAAACTCCAGAGAGCGATCACACCATAAACATAGCAGAGCCACTTGAACAGCTCAGGGGATGACGCCAAATGATAGTACAATCCCACAACGGCAGCGGTGGCAGCCAGGATGTGGAGAGCCTTGAAGATCTCGTAAAAGGCATGGCGAAGTGGGCTGGAGGCTTGGATGCCGAGGAAAACAAAGGAGCATGTGGCCTAGAATATGTAAGTAAGAGTGTGTTGACAAGGGGTGAGATGAAGGATGGCCGAAGGTTATGAATCTCATCTAAGTAACTTACAATAAATCCAGGAAGAATGAAGTTTCCCGATGGAGGTGTGAACACCCAGCCATTCTTGCCATAATGGGCAAGGGTATGAGCGAGAGCCTCAAGAATGACAATGCGGCCAAACCAACGGTGGATCAGGTTGTAGGTGTCAAAGGAGATGTTCAAGAGAGGGATAAGAGGGTTGTTTCGTCCAGCCAGCAAGAATAGAGGGACCTGAAATGGAAATAAGGTTAGTGGCATGTACTAGTGAGATTCTGAACAAGCCAAGCAATATAAAGTGCATTGGCTTGGCGATTCTTAATATGCAATTCATACCATATTGACAGTTGAGAGGACACCAGTGCGATTGCGAATGACACCGCAGGCGGTGACCATATCAGCGGAATAGTCGATGTCAATAACACACCAGACGACATTGGAAACGAAGTAGGCCACGAGAAAAAGTAGTTGAAAACGTGTGGGTAGAGTCCCAACGTTGATGGCCTTGCTTAGCTGGATTTCGCGGTTGTGGCGCTTGCTGAAGACGGGAGCGTAAAGAAGGTGGCGCTTGAGGGCAGCGAACTTTTGGTTAGGGATGGCGAAGTAGCGCTGCTTGTCGTTGTTCAAGCAAGAAACATGTCGAGTGAGTCGCATAATTCGTTCGCAGACCTTCCAGACGATAACAGCAGCAGCGACAGCACCACATACGATCATGAGGTACTTGGTGAGGTCTCCGTTTTTGGTTTCGGCGATTTCTTTGGCGAGTTTTTGCTCATCAGTGAGCTCATAACCGCCTCGCGGCAGCAGTGAGTTTCCGGCACTCATTGCGTCTGAAGATAGAAGGAAAGACTGAGAACAAAAAAGCAACAAGATCGAGGTGTCGGAGTGAAAAGGGTTGAAAAGAAATAAAAGAGAAACCTCCCCTGGAGGAATCGGGTCGAATGGTCGAAGAAGCGGCGGCGAAGAGAAAAAGAAGAGAGAAGGAGAGACGACGCTGTCGACAGTGACGGGGCTATGGGACCGTAATGTAGCCTGCAACAGCACCAGCAGTAGCAGTAGCAGCCAGTGAATAAATGAATGAATGAGTGAGAGAGTGTTGTCTGAATGGAAACCAGCTCCGAAACAAACAATTCCTTCGCCGTCTTTAGGAATGAACTGAAGACAAGCCGACGTCAAGGTAGACGAAACAAGACAAGGCAAGGAAGAGTTTTGAAAATACGATTACAGCAAGGCAAGGGAGGGATAGTATTAAGAATGAGCAGGGGGTATTTTGCGAGATAAATGGGTCAAAAGTAAATTCCCCAGCAATCATGGCTCAAGGTAGGTCATATTCAAGGCCGCGTGTAGGCTTGTCGTAGAAACAGTGGCCATGCAGTGTCCCTTGCTCTCTCATTTGCAGCTCATCAGCTCTCTTCATCCCGCTCCATATCCCTGAGCATCCCAGATATCCCACTGAGGGGCCCATCTGCCAGTGAGTGAGTTACAGCTGCGGCTGGTGTCGAGGCCACTGCGCCTAGCCTCTAGTCTCAGGGGCATCTAAGTTTCAAGATATTTCATCTACGCATTTCGAGATTACCTGATCTGGCCTTGTAATTGGACGGATCAGCACAATCTAGCAAAACCCCCCGGCGGCTCTGCTAGCAAACTGAACTGAATGACCCAGTCAGCGTCTGCGTTGCAATTGCGCGGGACACGAGGCATTGACAGGGGAGATGACTGTGGCGCTGGCTCCGAGTGGCGGAAGGACATCTGATATCCTAGCATCGCGGGGCACAACTGGGATTCTGAAACAAGGGCTTTCCCAGCTTCTGGGTAACCACTTTCTTGGCTGTTCGAGGGTGTTAGGGGATTATGGTCTTATTAAAACTTCAAAGCCCCGCTAATTTAAACTCTCTTTTAGTTTTTTTTTAGTTTTTTTTTTTTATTACGATGAATACTTTAAATTTGCAAGTCTTCATTTCTCTTGTATCGGAGAATACTCCGTTTGCAGCACTTGCAAGGACGTGGTTCCAATATCACTCATTCCAGCGATAAACACGACTCAGCGGCAACGCAAGCAGTAAAAACTATGGACCGTTTGCAGATCGAGTCTCGACCCAGCAATGACATCGAATGGCGGTTTCAAGTGCCTCAAGCCCCACCATGACCGATGTTATCGTAACCGTTTCTCCGGCTCCTGAGAGGCGGAGGATTATTCTCCAGTTAAAGTCTGAGACGTGCACTGAGACGAATTCATTACATGTGCATATATGATCCGATCCTGGCCACAGACACCAGAAAACAAAAACAAAAAAATAAGGCGTGAATCAAAACTCTATTAGAGTGATTGCGTACATAGTATGATCTTCCTCAAACTCAAAGTATGCTAAGTTCGTCATCCATATCGTCCTCTCCCTGCCCTGCCAATGATGTCCCCATGGTGACTCTATCAGACCTGTTTTCCAGCCAGGCTCTTGCAATACCCAAGCACTTAACTCTCTTCACAGCTTTAACATTCGTGATGTTTCCGCTGCCGCAGCTGTCACTGCCGTTGCCATGCGTTCGTCCCAATGTTTTCCTGGGATTGTAGTCCACCATCTGTGCACACTCGCCAAGCTCATCTCCGCTGTCTTGTTCTTCATCAATATCCGTAATGCTGGTTGCACTCGTATCATTCTCATCCTCCCTGTCGGTGTCGTCCGTGTCATCATGATTGTCCGCATCCTTGTCACTTCCCACCGAGCTATCTTCGTCGTTTCTGCGCCTCAGATTACGGCCCGTCTTCCCACTCAGGCCTGTCGTCCGGCCTCGACTATCTGGTTGACGATCTGTACCTGTTCTGTAGCTTGTTCGGTCTCGACTTTGGTCTTGCTGTCTCAGCTCGCTTCTTCGTTCCCTACCAGGGCTGGGGAGTACCCATTCACCGATCCCTTCCTCCCATCTCCAGCCCGAAAACATTGTACTTGTTTCGAGGGTTCCCTTGCCAGCGGTGGAAAATCTTTCAGCAAAAGCAACATCTCGTAGGTCCTTCGTTTTCTGAGCCAAAACAAACGCCCCGTCGGACACCAAACCGTCTTGAAACCAATCAGGAAGCCCCAGTTCAGTTAATAATGTACGAATCTCAGACAAGACGTCGTGGCAGGCCAGGCCACATGCTTGTCCCCGGTATTGTGCAACAGAGCAGGCCAGCAAAAGAGTTTGTCGATACTGATGTTGAGTTGGGGAACCATTTCTTGCTGTCAACGGTTTCACACAGTCGTAAATCGCCAGATTTCTCGCTAATGAACTGCCCACTTTCTTGTCGATCAAACTCGTCGCCAAGAATCGGGCTAAAACGAGTGTCAAGAATCCGTTGCTTCGAGACGCCCCACGACGAGTTCGTTGCTGAGTCACGCACATTTCCAGCGTGAAGAGTAGTCGTCGAAGAGCCTGGACTTTCCAGGGCTCTTTATCACTCAACTTGGAACCTAACGTCCATGTTGCTGCTGTCATTGCTGCCAGGACACTGATTAGTGTCTGATCCTCTAAATGTTGTTCTGTTTCCTGTGTTTTGCCATTCTCCAGCAGAAGCTGGTTCAGAGCTATACACATGAATTCGGCGACTGAGGGCGCAGGTTTTCTGGAATGTAGCAGGATTTCAATTCCTCGCATCCATACTGACTGAAACACTCGCGATGTCAGCCAGGTCAGAGACAGCTTCTTGGTGTTGATAAGGTCCGAGAGACAGTCCCATGATGGGCCGATTATTCCCCGACCTTGCAAGCTCCTTACGATGGTCCCTAGAGGCTGTACCGTACTACTCTCAATCAAAGTGCTTGATGCGCCATGAGGTGCTGCCAAAGGGAGTCTCAGGCTTGAGACAAGTCTCGCGGCTTCTGTCTTGCAATCGAGACTGAGACAAAGATCGGCTAACAGCCGCACAAACGGAGGTTCGAAGAGACCTTCTGCCACAGCTGTTGCCAAGAGATATAGAGCATGTGCACGAACAACGATCTTGAGGGACTTCCAACCCAGGTTTGTAGTACCAAACCCCTCGAGCTGCTCGTATAGGTCTGCCGATGCCTTGGATGACTGCCACTTGAAAGTCTTCCCTTCCTCTGCTGCCGTCTGACGATCCCACTCTTCTATCACGGCTATCGCATCCGGTATCCTGCGGAGACACATTCCTAGCAACGACTTTGGGTGTGTTGCTTGGGGTAATGACTCGGTTGAAAGTAGCAAGCCATGTAGCCAGCTGAAAATAGCATCGTATATTCGGTATTCACTGTCCGAGACAATTCGGCGGAGTGATTGTAGTTCTGTGACTAGCGATTTTGAATCTGTAGTTGTTAACTTTGGACCTGTTGGTGGAGTCTCGGGAGTTGAATTGTCTCTGAACTTGCGCATGACGGGTGTAGTGAATTCGATCCGTCCAGCTCCTGGTGGACTACGCTCGATCTTCATGCTGGCGAGAGTGCGGAATGCGCGCGGCGGTGTAGATACGGGCGAAGCATCTGACTTTGATTGAGCTTGGGATGTTCGACGTCCTCCATAGGTATAGCGCGCTCGCTTTGAGGGCTTCGTGGATTCATTCTCGGTGTTCGTCCGTTTCGCCCGGGTTGTTGCAGCTGGTAGTCGAGCCTTATTAACCAGTTTTCTCAAGGTAACCAGACGACATTGAAGCTGCCGTAATAGGCGCTGGCACCTTGCTGCCGTCCATGGTTGTACATCTTGTTGGTTGTTGTTGCGACCTCCCTTCATTAAACGATGAGTTGATGGTGATGGGAGATCGGCCATGATAGATATATTCAGGTGGTATCTAAACGAATGAATCAATATTAAAGTAATAATCAAGCGGCAAGAGTCATTTTAGATAATCAAGAGTTTGGTAGTCGATTGATTAAGCAAAATGAATAGCTAAGGATAGTTCAAGGATAAAGGAGATTTTGTGTTGTTGGTATCATGACAGAGATGGGCCAATATTTACATTCATCTACTTTTGGCTTAGCGTTGCCGTCAATTCTCTGGGGTCGACCGGCTTCGGGGTCCTAAGATTCTGTACACGGGCTATACCTTGTTTAACCGTACAAGCCACCAGAGGCCTAAAGTACCGTCACTGTCGCGTGTTGTTCGCCGGGTACTTCCAGCATCCGGGCCCAGTCCAGTGCGAACAATTCAATGCCGGGCCATTGCCGCCGCACCACCAAGTTAACCGTCCAATTTTTTTCTTCCTCCCCTCCGCTCCGTCACTACCTTACTCCTACCTTCTTTCGACGAACGTCGTTCAATTGATTGTCTCCCCTCTCCAGTGCATATCCCATGCCTGGTTTTCTCCCTCATTACCTATTCTTCTTCTGCTAAACACTCCATTTTGTCAATATGGCTGAGGAAACCACTCCTCCCGCTCAGGCGCCTGGTATGTATAATTTTTGTGCGAAGCTAGACCGCCCTTGTCCAATGCTCGCTTGTGACGTCCGGGGTCTCTACAGCCTCAACTCGGTCATTGATAGAGCTATTATATAGCTTTCACTTCGGCTGTACTGGTTTTACTTGTTCTTCACATTAATTTCGCTATACTGAACCGAGCTAATATGTCTCACAGGCGCTGCGTCCGAGGAGCCCGAGACCAACATGGAGGCCGAAGCTCAAGACGTTGACGCTGGTGCTGAAGGTAGCTAAAATTATCCTTCCGATTAGCGATATAAACGACATGGATATCTAACGGTTTAAAGCGTTAATAAACCTTACCATCGTCTTGCCTGACACCAATGCTAGCAAGATGCAGATTATGGTCTGTCATTGACTTACACCGAGCCCCTCCAAAACTCAAAACTCACAAAAATGTTCAGGTTTCTTCTCAAGAACAGGTTCATGAGATTCGACAGTCAGTTATTGACCTTCCCTCCGCATTCCAATACACTTGCTTCCACCTCGAGTTCAACGGCGAGAAGATCAACGACTTCATTCCCCTCTCAGAAATTCCTGACCTCGGCACCACTCCCGAATTCCACGTTGTTGAAGACCCATATACCGAGAAGGAGGCTCGCATCCATTTTGTTCGCATTCGAGAGCTTATCGGTGCTTCTGGAGACCGATGCGACACTGCCCAGGGTCTTCTGCCAGGACTCTGTCTCTTTGAAACTGTCGCCACAGAGGCCGTCAGCAACAACGAGTCTGCTGAGGAGTCACCTATCCAGAACTACGATTTCCAGGCTGTGCCCTCTCTGACTGAGCTGGTGCCTCCTCCCTCCGAGCCCGCTCCTAAGACAGTGAAGCAGATCTCTTTGTCATCCTGGAACCCACCACCACCTCACCTCCGACAGCGCGGCCACTTGCTCTACTTGGTTGTCTCCACCAACGAAGGCGAGCAATATCAGATCACCTCCCATGTGTCTGGCTTCTACGTCAACAAGTCGTCCAATGCCAAATTCGATCCTTTCCCTCGTGCGGCACCCAAGGGTCAGTCTGCTCACTCCTTGTTGAGCTTGATTGAGCTTGTCTCACCCTCCTTCGCTGAATCCTTCACGAAACTCCAGGATTACAACAACCAGCGAGACCCTCTTGCCACTTTCCAAATCACCAACGCCATCCCCGCTGCTCCCTGGGTGGTTCCCTCTCCTAACTCATCACTTTGCACACACCTTCCTGATCCTGCACGATCTCAGGAGACCTACCTCCTTAATGGTGTCGAGAATACCGACACTCTGCGAGACTGGAATGAAGAATTCCAATCAGCTAAGGAGCTTCCCCGCGAGACCGTTCAGGATCGTGTCTTCCGAGAACGACTCATTTCTAAGCTCTTCGCTGATTACAATGAGGCTGCTACTCGAGGCGCTGTCATGGTCGCACGTGGCGACATTGCTCCCTTGAACCCCACAGAATGCAGAGATGCTCAGATCTTTGTCTATAACAACATCTTCTTCTCTTTCGGTGCTGACGGTGTCGGTACATTTACTTCTGAGGGTGGTGATGAGGCGGCACGTGTTGCTACAGGCAAGGACGTTGCTGGTGTGAAGCTCGTCAACCAATTGGATATCGAGGGTCTCTTCACTCCCGCTACTGTTGTTGTTGACTACCTCGGAAAGCGAATCGTCGGCCAGAGTATTGTTCCCGGAATTTTCAAGCAGCGTGAACCCGGCGAGAACCAAATTGACTACGGTGCCGTGGACGGCAAGGATATTGTCGCTGCTGATGAGAGATTTGCTCCTGGCTTTGCTCAGCTGTCTAAGGCTCTGAAGGTCAAGAAGCACCCTGTCTGGGACAAGGATGGCAAACGGTTTGACTTGGAAGCCAGCGTGGAGACAAAGGGTCTGCTGGGCACCGACGCCCGCAAGTATGTCTTGGATCTGTACCGTATCAGCCCTCTCGACATTGCTTGGCTGGATGAGGATGGCCTTCCTGAGGATGGCGATGCCTATCCCCACCGCATGACCGTCCTCCGGCCGGAGCTTGTTGATTCCTTCTCACGATACAAGCTGAAGCAGTGGGTGGATAAAGAGGTTGCCCGTCGAGCTGAGCAAAAGAAAGAGAAGGAGAGCGAGGACAAGCCTGAGGAGGGTGAAGGCGAGAAGAAGACCACAGAGGGTGAGATTGAGGGTGAGGGTGAGGGTAAAGCCTCTAAGGAGGAGGACAACCAGCCTAACCTGTCTGACTTCAAGTTCGCTCTTAACCCTGACGCTTTCAGCGGCCAGGTTCCTCAAACCGATGAGGAGAAGGCCGAGTTTGCTGCTGATGAGGAGGAAGTCAGGGCAGCTGGAATATATCTTCGTGAACAGGTGATCCCCGACTTGCTCAAGGATCTTTCCGAATCCGAGATCAGCTTCCCTATGGATGGTCAGTCGTTGAGCCGACTTCTGCACAAGCGCGGTATCAACGTGAGATACCTGGGTAAGGTTGCTGAGCTCTCCAGTGACGGCCGACTTCGATGCTTGCGTGACATTTGCGTTCAAGATATGGTTGCTCGAGCCTTCAAGCATATTTCTGCTGTCTACCTTCGACACCTTCCAGTGCCAGCTGTCCCTGCTGCTGTTTCCCACCTCCTAAACTGTCTGCTTGGACACAAGTTCAATGACAAGCCCGTCGCAGAGCTTGATCCTTCGATCCGCAGTCTCTACACTGACGCTGATTGGTCTTTCGAGAAGGTCACACCTGAGAGCCTGCGAGAGAACATCGAGGAGCAGATCCTCCAACGATTCCGATATGAGCTCGATGAAGAGTGGCACAACCAAGTTCGCCCTGTGCAGCTTCTTCGTGAGGTATCGTTGAAGATTGGTATCCAGCTCCAGGCCAAAGACTACAACTTCACTGCTGAGGCTGCCGCTGCCGCTCCTGCCCCTGCAAAGGCCGAGAAGCCTGTTGCTAACGGTCAAACCAATGGAGAATCTGGTAGCAGCAAGAAGAAGAAGAAGAACAAGGCTCGTGAGGCTTCTCCTGTCGAGGTAGCTGCCCCGGCCAATGTGCATACTTTCAGCCCCGACGACGTTATCGACCTGGTTCCTCTAATCAAAGACTCGTGCCCTCGCAGTGCCCTTGCTGAAGAGGCGCTTGAGGCTGGTCGTATCTCTCTTCTGCAGAACCAGAAGAAGCTAGGCCAGGAACTTCTCCTGGAGTCTCTTTCTCTACACGAGCAGATCTACGGTATCTTGCATCCCGAGGTCGCTCGTGTCTACAACAGTCTATCCATGCTCTACTACCAGCTTGATGAGAAGGAGGCTGCTGTCGACCTTGCTCGCAAGGCGATTATCGTCGCTGAGAGAACGGTTGGTGTTGACTCAGCTGAGACCCTCCTTAACTACCTCAACCTGAGCTTGTTCCTCCACCAAACTGGTGACAGCAAGGGTGCTCTTGTGTACTCCAAGCACGCGCTCAAGATGTGGAAGGTCATCTATGGCCCTGACCACCCCGACTCTATCACAACACTCAACAACGCTGCTGTGATGCTTCAGAACCTCAAGGCTTACCACGAGTCTCGACTCTGGTTCGAGGAGTCCCTGCGTGTATGTGAGTCTGTTTTCGGCAAGCAGTCGATCAACTCCGCTACGCTCCTCTTCCAGCTGGCTCAAGCTCTTGCTTTGGACCGTGACTCAAAGGGAGCTGTCACCCGCATGCGTGAGTCTTACAACGTCTTCCTTGCTGAGCTTGGACCTGAGGACAAGAACACCAAGGAGGCTGAGAGCTGGCTGGAGCAGTTGACTCAGAATGCTGTCAACATTGCCAAGCATGCTAAGGATGTTGCTGCTCGACGACTCCGAACTGGTGTTCGATTTACCACCAACCCCTCAAGCCTGGCGGCTTCCAATGCCACTGTTCCCGGCGGCGCCGGACCTGGCTCGCAAGTTGACTCACGCAGCATCGATGAGCTTATCAAGTTCATCGAGGGTGGTGAGCACCAACAGACCAAGAAGCGAACCGGCCGTGGAAACCCTAAGAGGCGAGGCCAGGCCGGAGCACGATAGGCTGACATTTAACGAAATTCTTTATGATGCTTGTATGTGGTTGAGATTTTGACTCACCGCTGTGTAAAAGTAGACGGTCAAAAAAAAAAAAGCATGGGAATTCCATTATAAATCATGTAGGAGCTGGGTGGCTTGGTCACAAAAAAAAGGGGACCCTTGCATAGGTTGGGTTTGGTACGGTTGGCGGCACGGTGGCGCGATCACACGTATTTGCATCAAAAGGCGCGTTCTCAACATTTGTATGTATCCAAGGCTCTGCTCTAGGCCATTAGCCAGATGATCTTCACTCTTATATAACATGTTTACACTTGGAGCTCTTTAGCAGTCGATCGCCTCAGTATTTCCCAACACTGAAAAGTCTACGACACCGTGTGTATCACTAAGCTCTGTGTTCAGTCACGGAAATGCTCAGGTCGAGGAGTATGTTATGTTTTCTTCGTTGGCGCGTTGCATTCATAAATGTCATCAACATTCTTGGACGCCAATATCATGCGCTCAAAGCTAGTACAATACATGGCTCAGAGACTTGTCCCTTTTAAACAGAAACGCCTGGATAGAAAGGTGGCCTAAGTACGGCCCTGCAAGATAGACGCACCTCCACCAACTGGTGCATGATACGCACCGATACTCTGAAACCCCCTAAGAGATAATATTAGCTCAGGATCAACTATCGGGGTGTCGAAAACTTACTTTGTTAAATCAAAGCCGACCTCCTCTTCGGCCTCTGCCGGTTGAGCAATAGGCTGTGGACTTGACTTTTGAGGTCGAGATGGACTGCTAAGAGGTGACTTGTCTCCCCGCGGCGGACTGCTACTCTGCGGGGGGAGAACACCTCCAGCCTTGGTAGGACTAATGTCGTAACCACCGAGAGGTTTCAATGGTGTGCTGCCTATATCTGCATACTTCCAGAAAGGCGCCGGTGAGCTGGTCGGCATGTGCTGGCTTGGTCGCTGTGCTGTGCTTGGAGGAGCAAGCTTGGGATGCATCCTGGGCGGTGCTGGTGTGACGAATGACCCTCCATCCTCTTGGTAGGAAGATGTTAGCGTTGGTGATTGAGGATTGTACACCGAGAATGATGAGTCTCTTGCTGGTGTCTTCCTAGGACGTGGCAAGGGGCTTCCATCAATCATCATGGTCGAGTTTCTGCCAAAAGATCGATCGGGAGTTGACTGGGGAATTAGCAAAGAGGAACCAGGTGGCTGTGGTGATGCTGGAGGTGATGCTCTTCTTCTGCGAGCTGAGGGAGGTTCTCTCGAGGCCATATCTCTAGGACCATGTGTGATATAAGCAAGTTGGTTTGGAGATGAGGGGGCAGATGATCCACGATGACCGCCTCGACCGACGCGGTAGGCGTTTCTTATCATCTCCTCTCTTGCTTCTGGGACGATCTGCCACTTCATCCCTTTGCCAGGCTCATCGGTTAATCTGGCAACCTTGTCAAATGATTTGTTGAGCGAAAGGTTATGACGAATTGAGTTCTATAAGAAGTAAGTGAGTAGCCCGCCCAGCAAGGTAATCGCCACGATAACTTACCTGCCAACCAGCAGCCTGTTGATGACGGTAGTAGGCGTATGTGTTCATGATATAGGTGTAGATTCCGTTCAGGTTCAGTTTTCCGTCAGGTGCGTTCAGGATCGCTTGTGTGATCATTTGAGCATAGCTGTATTGAGGTTTGATATGCTGGTTCTCATCCTGGCTCAAATCAACACCATTGGCGCCAACCATGACGGCCGGTGTACTCGCCGCCGGTGATTTCGTAGCACTCTGGGCTGAGGGCGGCGTGCCCGGGCGTTTGTATTCCGGAGGCGCCGGTGCGATGAGGGGTTGTCTACGTGACGTCCGAGACTGTGGTGTATGAACACTGACACCAGCGCGCTGCAAATAAATGGGATGCACAGTCAACGGAGTTATTTCAGAGGGAAGGACGAACATCATCTCGACATTTCCAATCTCGATGACCTCGCCGCTTGTGAGAGGATGAGCCTGTCCAGCCTTAACGGGCTGGCTATCCACCTTAGCACCGTTACGGCCTTTGACATGCAGAAACCACTTCTCATCCTTGGAATCGAAAGAGATGGTAGCATGCTCTCGCGATACCATCTTACTGGGGCCTAGATCTATGTGGACGTAGGACTCATCTTCATCTGAGCCGACGTTTAGAGAGTTATGTGAGGTTTCGGGAGCTCGGCCTATGTTAACGTTGAGTTTTGTGATGTAAAAAGTCCAGTCCTGGGCAGCTACTTTGGCGTAGGCTTTTACGCCATCGCCTTTGGCCTCGTGAATAATATTTGCGTGATCCTTGCTGGCCTGGACTTCTTGACTTCTGAGGTGTTGTGTGATTTGCGACACCAGTTGCTCATCGTTGGGCGTGGGGGGGTCTTCATCTTCTTGAACCTGTTGGGGAGGGAAGATCAATGTCAGCGACCTCGGGCAATGGTGCTAGCAAGTCATGGATAGATAGCCAAGATAACGCACCTTCTTGCGACGCTTGGCCGGACGACTGGGAGAAGAACCTTCGACATCGCCTGGTGATGTGTCTGTGTTGGACGCTGCGGCTTTACGCGGTTCGCGACGAGCCCTAGAGCCTCTCTTTGCCGACGGTGGCATGGTTGATTGACTGATTATTTGCGCGCGCGGGCAAGCAGTTGTATACTGTAACAGCAAAACGACGATGGCAAGGTTGAGTTTTGGAAGCGGGCTACGATGGTTCTCTTGAGGTCCCAGGCCGTGGATTGCTGCCCTTGAAGATTTGGCGTGGGAATACGAAATAATCAGGTCAAGCAAAGTCGTGTCGTCAATCAATGTATCGTTTACTAGTGCAGCAAATAAATGCCCTTAAAGTTGGTACCGCGTTCGCGTTGGATTTAGTGTCGTAAAGTGGCAGGGCCTCGACGACAGGGCTGCGGGCTGCGGGCTGGGATGCGGGTGTGGGTGTACCGATTCGTGCATATTCGAGCCCCGTTGAGTGAATCAGAGGCGCCAAAATCAGCAGACAAGGGGGCTGACAGTGCTGTAAGGGGGCGTCAGTGGTCACTAGCGTGTGTGAGCGTCATTGAGAAACAAGCTGGGAACAATTCAATATCTAGGTAAAGTGTTGGAAAAAAAAGTTGACATGAGATGAGATTTATATCTATATCAAAATAATATTATATACTTGAGAGGATAAGCATAATAAATCAACTATTAACTTATATCTCTTGATTATTGGTTACTTACACAGCAAAGTTTGGCCGTTTTAACTTTCACCTCGTATACGTAGGTAAACAAGAAGTCCAGTTACTTGCTGTACCCCCTAGCATCCAGTGTCTTGTCTTGTCTTACATGCGTCTCAGGGGAAGGGCTCTCTATCCTGATAAGTGAATATTGTGTGGTGTTTATTCGTGATATGTGACGACAATGCAATACGATAAATGCACATGCGTAACCTCGAGAAAGCCCCAGCCTCGCCCTCCGCTGTCTCTAATTGACTGACAGATAATTCAACTCTGATTTTGTTTAGCGCTACGGTACGGATATTGCCAACAATGAATCAATAACAGGTTTTCCTTGCAGCTGTCACTTTTTCGTCTGTTTCTAAGTGGAAATATTTGCCACCTATTCAAGTCTTTAACGCGTGCACAACGTGATTAAACGCTTCAAATACAACTGATACAGTAGCAACATATTTTATCAGTTCAAATCCACAGATAAAAGCCCGTAATAGGATTCCCAAGGTTTAGGGTGCAGGTGCTTAATTGCCAGCCAGCCAAGATCCACTATTTCAATTACTTGCACCCAATCCAGCTTCTGGGCCACCACCGCGTTCGTGCAGCCTCGCGGCGCCTCGTAGTAGTCAGCCTAAAGTCACACTCTCCTTCATTGCCAAAAAAAAACTTGGCCTCTTCATCACCAGCGAATTCACACGATATCCTTTACGGTCCATCCCTTACCTCTCTAAGCCAGCCATTCTCAATATTCGTCTCCATACCAGACACAAAACACCCTCCCGTCCTGTGCCTGGCCTCTCCCTTGCGGTACCACCGACTGCCCTTGGAGAGGCTTGAAAGCCAGCGCACTCTTTAAACAACCGTTCGTTGACTCGGCTATCATCCCGTCATATTGGGGTTTGCGATCCATCTCCGATCCCTCCGTACCCGGCCTTGGGCTGGTTATTATCCAACCGCTGTTTAGTTTTTTACTCCATTCCGACGTTGAACCCCCCCCCCATACCGAGCGATCGAAGCCTTGGCTACGTTGGAATCATGGCATCTGAACAAGCTTACGGCGTGACGCCTCCCATTTCGGTTCAACTTCCAACTGAATCCGAACTGCGACAATCGGACGCTCTTCTGGAAGAATTGAAACGTCAGAAGACTTTCGAGAGTCCAGCAGAAACTGCCAAGAGGTAAATGCCAATAAATCTTTCATATCGCACGTGAGCAGACAAGAATTAACACACTTGTTCCAGAGAAGAAGTCTTGCGCTCGATCCAAACCATTTGCGATGCGTTCGTCCGTCGAGTCGCCCAAGAGAAAGAACCCAAGAACGAAGTCCTCATACGAAATGCGAGAGGCAAAGTCTTTACCTACGGCAGTTATCGCCTTGGTGTCTACGGCCCTGGCTCTGATATCGATACGCTCATCGTTGCGCCGAAATATGTAACCCGAGAGGATTACTTCAAGTTCTTTCCAGACTTGCTTATCTCGATGGCTCCCAAAGATGCCATCACTGACATGGCTGTCGTGACTGATGCTTTCGTGCCCATCATCAAGTTTGAGTACTCTGGTATAAGCATTGATTTGATCTTTTCTAGGGTTATTCAGAAGCAACTGTCTCCCGACTTCAGCAGCCTCAAGGACTCTGGCTTGTTGCGCGGCCTAGATGAGGCAGAGCTGCGATCTCTCAACGGTACACGAGTCACGGACGAGATTCTTACACTGGTACCGGAACAGAGCACATTCAAGAATGCTCTGCGAGCCATCAAACTGTGGGCGCAACGGCGTGCTGTGTATGCCAACATCATGGGTTTTCCTGGTGGTGTTGCCTGGGCCATGCTCGTCGCGCGCGTTTGCCAGCTCTACCCTAAGGCTACATTCTCGGTGATTGTTAACAAGTTCTTTTTGGTTATTAGCCAATGGCGCTGGCCGCAACCCGTTCTTCTGAAGCCCATCGAGGGTGGACCACTCCCTGTTCGAATCTGGAATCCCAAGGTACGTCAAGTTCCTTGCCAGCCCAATGCGCAAGATACTAATTCTACATTTACAGCTTTACAAGGGTGATACTTACCATCTAATGCCGGTCATTACTCCTGCGTACCCATCCATGTGTGCCACTTTCAACATCACTCGTTCATCCATGGCGATTATCAACCGAGAACTTAAGCGGGCTCTTCAGATATCTGAGAGTATCATGGTGGGCAAGCGCCCGTGGAGCGATCTTTTTGTCAAGCATACGTTCTTCACTGCAGGTTATAAGTACTACATCTCTGTCACCTCGGCTGCGAAAACCAAGGAGGCCCACACAATCTGGTCTGGTTATGTTGAGTCCAAGGTTCGAATGCTAGTGCAGAAACTTGAGCAACACCAGTCTATTGCTTTAGCCCATGCCTTCAACAAGGGCTACGAACGACACCACCGATGTAACACTCAAGAAGAGATCGAGGCTGTGCAGGAAGGAAGTCTCCATTATCTATGTAAGGAGGACACCAAGCCGACTTCTTCTGTCAAGATTGAGCCTGCGGTGGCCGAGCTACCAATCAAGACCGAGAATGGAGAGAACGGCCAACCCGCGAAGAGTGAGATTGGAGAGCATGGTCACCCTATCAAGACTGAGAACGGTGAGAATGGTCAGAAAATTAAACCTGAGGCTACAGAAGAGACTGGTCCTATATCGACCGTGCTTGTCAAGCCTGAAGCATCCGATGATGCCAAACCAACAGAGACACCTGCAGCAAGCGGCCCATCCGACATTTACACAACTACGCATTATATTGGCCTCGAGTTGGCTTCTGGTATGTATAAAGCCTGACATGTTTCGCAAATCCTCGGCGTTTGAGACCTCGCAATACTAACTCAACAGGCGCCAAATCACTTGATCTCTCTTATCAGGTTGATGAGTTCAAGGAACTTTGCACCTCGTGGCAGAAATACAAGGATGACCTGAAGGATGTTGTCTCAATCGGCGTTCAACATGTCCGAAAGTGAGTTCAGAAGACGCTCCCAGGCATCAGCGCACCTTGGCTTACTAACTTTGTTTCACACAGCTTCAATCTGCCAGACGATGTGTTTGACGACGGCGAGAAGAAACCCCAGAAGAAGGCTGCAGCTAAGGGCTCAGCAAACGGCAAAAAACGGGGACCCCCAGAGGTATTTATGCATCACCGGGCGAATTCCCATTGCCGGCGAAGATGCGCTGTTCCAGATGGCACGTCCCTTTCAGCTAGGGTATACTAATCCTCGTATAGGAGAACCCGCCTCCTGCAAAAAGACAGCAAGCCTCGGTCGCCGCCGCAGGCTGAACATGATGGTGTATTTCGCACTTGACAAGGAACTCGGCTCGAAAGAGCTAGATGACTACTACTCAACTGTGCAATTTGCACAAAACCCCAAAAAACATTCAAAATATCGGCAAGTCCATAAGAGGCTGTACGATCGGCCTGTGGCTGATCACGTAACTAACCCAAGATACACAAAAAAGTTCGCTTTCGACCAGACTGAACTGCATCAACTTAGTAAGTTAGCAGTCGCAGCCTGATGTATTAATGCATTACTGGCGGCGTTATTTCGATTGGAAGATTGAATAATCTACATTAATAGCAGCAGAGAAAGAGAGAGAGAGAGAAGCACGCGTAGTGTGCGGAAGGGCAGCTGGCTAAACCATCATAAATGTTGTGTTTCACAACAACATATCTCCAAACTGGGAGCTGTCTAGTCACCGGGTCAAGCCAATAAAGTTGCAGACCCCCAACATCGTCTTTTATATGTACCTAGGAAATGGCCTTGCTAGATCAATACAAACTTTTTGGGGGCTCAATGAGTCTCAGGAGATTTGCTCCAAACCTCTTGCTACCTCACTCTGGGTGTTCTTGGGAAGCGAATAGTGCTCATGATTGTTCGATACAATGTAGAAATGGCGACTTGCTATTTAAGATATTATAGATCGTCATCGTCATCATCGCTGCCACTGAACCAGCCCTCTTGGTAGGCATCCGCAAGTTCTGCTAATCCATTGCCAAGATCTTCTCTTTCGTTGGCTGGAACAAGCCGAGCAGACTCCGACCGTAGGTTTCGGATACGCTGCACTAATGAACTGTTTGTTGAGAGGGTGGTTTGCATACTGACGTTGGGATGGCTCATGAGCTGGGGGTAGATCTGAGGGTAGGCATCCAACAGGGGGAATCTTAGAGATGAGTCGTATCTAATCCAGCGTCAGTATATAATGAGTGAAATATACATACAGTAGCATACTTGCGCACAACTGAGTTGCCTATTATTGGGCGTTCACCTGGGGCGAGATGTCCAGGGGCGTCCTCGTCGGCATTCTCCAGGGGGTCCAGATCTCGATAAGACAAGACTTCACCAAACACATGCTTATGGGTGTCCAATCTAGTAATATGCTGTCGACTCCAGGTGCGCCCTATTTGGAAGAAATCGACATTGATGCGGCTGTCTTCTGATGAGTCCTTTGCAGGTGCCAGTGACATGTTGATGCTGGCCAGGGGCTGGTTGCCATTGACGTTCAAGCTCTCAGCCAGGTCATCGAGAGAACTGGGTTGCTCTGAAGAGCCTTGCACTAGACGTGAAGGTAACGTGGCTGTTTCGATTGCTGCAGCCATGACAGCAGACGTGTGCCAGGGTGAGCGGCGATCTAATGACACTCCAGCCGACAGGTCCTCTTCGGGTAATGCCATGGGCACGACTGTCGTTGCTTGCGTGCAGAGCTGCTCGATAGTGTGAGCGACGTTTGCAAGGCGTAGTTGACGCTTAGCTCTAGGAATGTCAAGCAAGGGGCTTTGAAGACCCCAAGTCCAAATAGTCGTCTTTGGAAACTCGTCTCTCAACGACTCGAGATATGCAGATGCGTAGCCACCCCAAGCATCATCGATGCTAGTAAAGACTTGAATTCCTTGCATTCTGTCACACTCTTCTGCAAATGGCCTGAAGTCTCGGTCCACGAGTTCGTGCTCTTTGTCAAGCATCGAAAAGAGCTCTGTTCCCATGGAGAAACGCTCGAAAGGCATGGTTGTCGAGTTGAGCTCGAAGTCATAGAGTTGGACTAGTGAACGTGGGTGAAAGTAGACTCGTGAGAAGTCAGACCAATATCTCACATTCGATGTTGTCAGTTGGGGAGGTTCAGTGCCTGCATCGAGGCTCTGCTGGTATTCGCTTGGATCAATGGGTTCTTGCTTGTGAACAACTGATTGACCTGACCTGAGAGGGTTTTAACATGATATTGAATAGCAAAATGATTAATTCTCATTCTCACCATAATTCTGCAGGATCCGGTTCTGCTTGGGCTTCGTATAGTGCATTGATCTTGCGTAATGAGCCAAAGCCACCCTTGAGGTCGTATATGACTGTTCGTGGGAGAAATGTTTCTGCACCATCGGCGCCTATACCCGCACGCCAGTGAACATTGTGGTCTATGGGTGACTTTTCGTCGTCTGAGTATGTAAAATATGATTCCTATGTGATGGTCAGTCAGTTTATTTACCTTATGTATTGATCAAGGGTCTTACCTGGGCGTTCCAGAAATGAGTGGCCGTAAAGTTACTGAGCTGGCCCAGCTGAAGACTGATGATTTCACGCATCTGAACGCAGTGACTATATACTGTCCTGTTCCTTCAATAATATCCTCCAACAGTTTATGGAACAAAAAGAACGAGTTTGACTGTAGAAATATGAACTGTGAAATGGCAAACTTGACATGCGAACGAAATCTTGATTGTTCGAGATGTAGCTGCGAAGCTACCCTACACAAAGAGAGTGGGCATTTGCGGTTTTCAAACATCATACCCTAAGTACCTGGCTTATCTAATCAGCCATTCGATGATTGTAGAGTATCGGAAAGAGGTTCATACTGAAATGACTAGACATCTAATTGTATTTATGCACTGAATCCCCTCTTTCTTAGATTCCGATCATTATCGGTCATGGGTGGTAGTAAGTGAGAGAGAATGTGTGAGTGAGTGCATTATGCCATTGGCAAATGTCGCACTTACACTCCCTCGCTCTAATATCTCGAGACATTCTCAAAGCTTAAAACATCCTCACTCTCACACTTCTCTCATATCATAACAATCACTTTATTCTTACACAATGTCCCAAGAAACTGCTGCAGCCGATCCCAACGCCAATACTGGCTTCTGGAAAGAACTCGACTCATGGAAGACGCCCGTAGCTAAAGAAGTCGGCCCAACAGTCGAGGTTGGATCAAAAGCGCCCTGGTCTCAACACCTTCGCCTTCCAGATGGAAAGCCAACTCTCGTAGTATTTCTCCGCCATTGCGGATGCCCTTGTATTCGATCCCGCACTTCCGTTTCAGAACAGATGCTAACAATGACTAGTTGCTGAAAAAATATTCAGGGCTCTCGCCGACCTATCCGATAAGGTCCCAGCGGTCCATTGTATAGCTGTTTCCCACTCTTCAGAAGAGGCAACAGACAAATGGTTACCCCAAGTCGGTGGCACTTGGAACGTCGATGTTGTAATTGACCAAGAGCGCGACTTGTATGCCAAATGGGGTCTTGGGATCTCATCAACATGGCATGCCGTTAACCCTCTCACGCTGTGGAATGTCTTCAGCCTGGGAAAGAATGAGGGAATCTGGAATCGACCAACAGAGAGTGGCTCGAGATGGCAGACGAGCGGCGCCTTCGCCGTTGACCGCGACGGAACTATTCGTTGGGCTCATATGGCGAGAACGGCTGATGATATGCCGGATCTCAAGGCTGCCATGACTGCACTTGGATATCCACTACCTGAGAATAAACGCCGTTCTAAGCATGAGCATTAGTTAAGATTTTCTTACCAGATAGGACTTATCTCAGCATGCACACTCGACTGATAATGGGGGTGAGCAGATATCCAAACCAAGTAATGTCATCACCAGGTTCACAAGATAGGTCCAATCAAAGTGCAATTAATATATGTATGATATTTGAAGGGTATCTTGTGGTCATGATATATTGCTCCAGTATTTTATCCCACCTCTTATCCAGGGCTTGGTGGCAGAGCGTAATAGCAAAGTGAAGACGACGCAGCCGGTACGCTCGTCTCTCAATATAGGCTGGTAACCCATGTATCACTCCCTAGAAAGACAAGACCATACTCAACCGGCCAACTTCTATGTTTCTTTTTCGTGATGCAACGACAGAACACATCCCATCAGACCAGCCGGTATGCATGATCTTGGAAGCCACCAAACCAACCAGTCCAACGCTGCTCACCATCTCTAGAGCAAGCATGCCCTTCTGCTTAAGACCTCCTCCCATCTCTAGCAGGCCGAGTGGATCCTGGTGAGTAGGCTGCGGGGCCTTCCGTTTCTTGGACTGCGTCTTTCGTTTCCCGTTCCTGGGGACATGGACAAGACTCGACTGCTTTGCGACAGCATTTGAAATGGCTCTCTCTTCCATCAGATGATACAGTCTCTCGGATTGGAGACTCTGGCGTAGGTTGTTTGCCCAATTATAGAGCTCGAGTCTGTCCCAGCTCGGGGTTCGTCTGAAGGACCGCAGTCTCATTGCTCTCTCCGGAATAGATCGAGATACCAAAGCTCCACTTGATAAAGCATTTTGAAGCAAATTATCCCCATGATCACGTCGCCATTTGATACATTTCACTGCCGCAGAATGTCGTAGCCGAGCGCTACCGTCCAGAGAAAAGATGTGGTCCACGAGCCGGCCCAAGTCCGTAGGCACAAGAGGCGGTATGTATTCTGAGTCCATCAGAGTACTGGCGTCCATAGTATCGTAGTCCGGTCGAGACTCAGTAGAAACGGCATATACGCATTTGGTCTCCTCTAATTCTCCAGGCCTCTCGAAAGAGAAATAATCAACATCTTTGTCAGCCAAACTTTTCACAACCTGCTGCTTGATATGCATGATTTCCTCGGGTGCGAGCTCGTCAACTCTAGTAAGAATTGGAATGACGTTAGTCATTCGCTGAGCGCGTTTAATGTACTCGACATCCTCTTGCCCAAGGCCTGAAACGTATTAGCAAGCATAGTGGCTGAACAAAATTGGTTAAGCGTACCGTTGTGGGGGATAAGGTAGAGCAGAGCGTCGACCACTGGCTCGCCGCCAGAGTTGACCAAAGTAAACAGATCTGAATCAGCCATGGGTTTGTTCATCAGAGATGTCAAGTGGGATTCAACATAATGAAGATCTCGCCAGGATCCCTAGGTTATTGTTAGGGTGTGGTAATTTGGAATAGTGGTTGAAGTACATACAGAGGCATCTCGTTGGTGGCCTGGGCTTTCAACAAAGCATACATTTCTATCAAGGACGTCTCCTGTGGTAGAGATTCGTCTCCGCGTTGTCGCAGTGAGTTCAGAATCAGATCGCCACCAAGGCTGCGGGCGTGAACTGGCATATGTTTCCGTAGCAAGGACTGCACTGCAATTCTCTATCGGATCCATGTGAACGATGTGATCACAACGTTCTGCCAAACTCTTGATGAGAGAGGTCTTCCCGATACCTTTCGAAAGTTGTTAGAAAAACCTAATTAAGTCGAAATTTTGTTTCATTTCTTACCACATTGTCCAGCGACCATGATCTTTAGCTTGCCCAAAGATTTGCCCACTTCCGAGAAGGGACGACGTCGTGGAACCATCAAACTTGGCATGATCAGTTGAGGAGCCGTGCTCTCGTTTTCCTGATTTTCTGCAAGGTCTGTCACGGGTAAAGAAACGTCATCGTGAATCAAATCGCTTTGGGCGTCAATGGAGGGACCCGCGAGGGAGCAGCTTTGCGACGAGATGCTCATGACAGAACCGCAGTGTGAAAGACCTATCAAAGACGGTGTGCTTGGCTGCGACAGCAAATTCAAGGACTCTTGTTCAATAACAGACTCGTCTGAATCGTCTGACTCCGGCGAAGGATACGCAGGCTCACGGCTGGTACGAGGAGGCGAACGTCGTTGACGCGGGGTTGAAGGCCGGCGCGAGTTACGACTACACTTGCGCCGATCGCTTTGCTGACGGAATCGCGGACGGGAGCGATCTCGGCGAGCGTCAAGGTCGGCCTCTGTGGTGATAAAGCACGCGGTAGGTACAGTCGAAGAAGGGCGCACCAGACTATCAGGCCGGTCTGGAGACCGGATGTTGAGAGCATGGTTCGTAGGCAAGACAGGTCTCATTGTTGTGTATGCTTGAGGGGACTGAGGCGGCGTGTTGTGCTGTGCTTATACGGCGGGTACTTATACGGCGGGTACAGGGGTGTTAAGGTGCAGTGCAGTTCTGATAAGGGGCAAGCTGTCTGTTCTGTTCATGTCACGGCGTCTCGTAGGAGAAGAACGTATGATTTGCATTCAAGAATGTAACAATCAGGGCGAAATGGAGGCAGCGAAGAAGGTCGAGCAACACGGGAGATGCGGGATGAGTTGTGTAGCTCGATGACGATGGGTTTAAATTCCAGAAGGAATATGATAAGGTAACCTCAACAATATCCCGTCTCGCCTTATTGATTCATGGGGTAAAATGCCATACTCGGTAGGTGGGGGTGCATGGGCCCATTTTACCGGGTGCGCGTGGGCTTAATCTTTGGCACTAACATGACCCGTGACAAGCCTGAGGCATGATTGACACTCGCTAGAAACATCTTGACAGTTATCATCAAATGATGACTTTATATAGAAACAAACAGTACTTTAAATTAAACAAGTGAACAAATAAATAAAGAATACGAGA
The DNA here is from genome assembly GCA_002982035.1 of Fusarium algeriense. NCBI lineage: Eukaryota > Fungi > Ascomycota > Sordariomycetes > Hypocreales > Nectriaceae > Fusarium > Fusarium algeriense. The sequence continues at coordinate 98 of PVPY01001719.1, read as the reverse complement.
TTACTACTATACATTTCTCCGATAGATTAGTATCTGAATCTGATTTAATAGGTACGCAATAATTCCGAATCTATCCCCTTCTGTAGATCCCTCTAACC
>PVPY01001715.1:0-10889 GCA_002982035.1 Fusarium algeriense | reverse complement strand
GTTCAGGACATGGCATTTGTTGGGCCCCGATTTGAACGTGGTTTATTGCTTTCGACTGAAGAGCAATGCCATATCACGTCGGTGCCATCATTGCTATATGTGTTCACCTGATAGAACTGCCTGATCCCTGACTGGGTTTCAGGGCCATAGCTGGCAACTTTCAGCAGTTGTTCTGGTATCGTCCATAAGCAGGCCAATATATCTCATCAGAATAGGGCCATTTCGACACCCATCCCCAGCCGGCCGGGTGATATAACCCAGTATGCTTTCATCTGGCTATTGCGAAAGTGGCATGACTCTGTACCTCTGCGAGCTTCCTCCTAGTTGAAGAATCCCATGATGGTTCGCTGTGCCTCGGGAGAAAATTGTTGCAAGAGGGGCGTAGGGTCAACGCCGGTCGATGTCAGAAATCCCTTAGTGGCCTGGGCTACCCGGTTGGCAGTCTGTCCCACAAGGGTCTCTGCCTCAAGGGCCTGGGCTATAAACACAAAGATCTTGCCCGCCTGGTTCGCCACAGCTGGGTGTCGCCTGCAAGCCAATCCGTCAGCTTGTGCATGCTAACACAATGGTAGTATATGGAGAATGGAAAGTACTTACTGGTCAATCAGCTCCGCTAGGTATGCATAAGCATAAGGTGCCGCTTCTTCATCGTTGGTCACGGGCAGAGTCTCTACCCATTGTGTAATCACATTTTGCACGTCACCAACCGTGGTGGCATTGTAGTGGAGAATCTTGGCGATGGCTGCGCAGGCATTCTCAGTCGCATAGACATTGTCTTCATTACGGGCGTCGGGAACCTGAGTGACCTGGAACAGGAAGGGGACTGAACCTCCCAAGAACTGCGCCCAGGGTGCTCCGCCTCGGTGCGCCGCAACTCCGATGCCGTAAGCTGCCGCTTGGCGAATAGCCGGCGAAGGATCACGGCAACCATCGATAAGCGGCTGGGTGATATAGTTGGCATACCGTGTGCTCTCAGGGCCACAGTACTCAAGAACATCATCCATGATGCACAATCCCCACTGGCGCTGGGTAGGATCAGGAGAGGAAAGGAAGCCCTCGTATGTGGACATCAATCGCTCCCAGGCGGGCAAGAATGCAGCACCGTGGTTTTTGAAAATGGCATGGAAAGCCTTGTTCATATCCGAAAGCAGGGTTTGGTCGTCCTCGATGGCCATCAGGGTATCTTCGGCTTCGTCCTCGACATCCTCAGCAGTGGCTCCCTCCTTGTCCTCCAGACGCTGGGCGACACGGTCCTTGTAGTCCTCGATGGCAGAGTGCACTGAGTCGATGAATCGGCTAAGATGCTCTGTAGAAAGACAATCCTTTCCAATAACCTCAACGGATTCATAGAAGCATTGGTACATTTCAGCAAGTGTGTCAATGGCAGGCTCTGCGGTCAAGACCTCGAGAAGTTTATCGACAGTCGCAGTCCACAGACCACGGAGCTCGTTAGACTGAGGACCGTACGCCTTCTTATAAGAGCTGAGCAGCTGAGGAACAAGCTTGGCGGAGATATATCGAACGGGGTCGTGGAAGAAGAATGCAAGACCAGGCAGAGCAATCTTCTCCATGATCTCTGCGACATAGGGCGCAAAAGAAGCCTCAAGGACCTGGGCGTAGACGACCAGAAGCTCAATAGCCATGTGCTTGTCATCCATGGTGCTCGTCTTGATACCAATCATCTTGCCCTTGAGAGGAACAAGCTCCCATCCCTCCTCATTTTGCATCTGCTCGACCTGGTCATCATCGTCCAACAGTTGAATATCGGCCTTAGCCACGGCAAGTTCCAGCAGAGGAGGCATGACGTTGTGAAGGAAGGGAAGGAAGTCAGAGCCGAGAACACGGCACATACGGCCCCAGCAATGCATCAGATATTGAGCCTGAGGGTCATCTGCATCAGTGATGTTGGCCTGGATGTTGGCAAGAAGATTGACAAGAGTCATGGCATCTTGACCAAGACGCTCCTTTCCGACGGCTAGAGCAATCAATGTAGCACACTCCATAGCCTTGGCACGCAGAAGTCGGTACTCCTTTTCGCTCTGGTTCTGGAGAACGTTAACAAGAAGAGGCATGAGGGTATCATAGTACTTGGAGAACGCGGCTTCAGCAGCGTCGGCGATGGTGGCGATGGTTGACAGAGCTTGCTCCTGGACATATCGCTTTTCGTTCTGAAGAAGCTGGAAAAGATGTGAAAGGAGCTCGTCCAGATATGGCTCCAGAGTGGCCTTCTCGGCCTCCTCACAGAAGTTGACAAGAGCAGCGGCTGCGTGTGACTTGACACGACCCTCGGGAGAGTCGAGGACAGGAATAATTGCCTTGAGAACTCGGTCGTAGTAGTCGGTCTGCATCTTAGGGGCAAAATCGGTGCTCATCTGACCAAGAGCGTTGCAGCCAGCCCATCGAACTCGAGGATGGGGATCTCGGAGAGCGGGAACCACCAAATCAAGCACCTGGCTAAGCTCGCCAATCATGAGGTCGCGGCAGCCCTCAGAGATGGCAGAGATGGCCATTAGAGCAGCATGTCGATCCCTCCAAGCCATGGAAGTCATCATACGAGGAAGCCAGTTGAAGGTAGGAGCCAGAATTGTCTGTCCTCCGAGCTTGTTCGCAAGTCGATCCATGGTTTGTTCGCCAGCAACATGGTTCTGATCACTCTCATCCTGGTCAAACTGCAAGGCGCGTTAGTTTTATGAATTCTGAATCATTCTTTCCCCCGAAGACTCACATCGTCGGATGCCATCCATTCGGACGCATCGTCGTCGTCCTCACCGAGATCGGTCATGAGACTCAAACACTGGGTAATCATATCGTTTGTGTAAGAAGGGTCCTTTCGGCAGACGGAGGGTGCGTAGTCGGCAAATGTAGCCATGAGCTCCAAAGCGTTTTGACGGCAGATGTTCTCGAGCTCCTTGTCCTGGATCACTGAAATGCTGAATTGAACGAGGTTCGAGAAGAGAGGCTTGAACATCTTGGGAGCTGACTCGGCGAGATCGATGAGAGCAAGGAGCGCCTTGCTAAGGTCGTCGGAATCTTGAGAGTCCTTGATCGGGGGTAGAATGTTGAGGACATCAGGGATGAGCGCGTAGTATTTAGCCTGTCCCTTCTTGCTAATAGTCCTGAAGAACGAAGCAAAAGCCTCCATCGCTGCAAGACGGACCTATAGCTGTGGTTAGCAGCGCAATGACATGCAATGTGGGACAAAAAAGTCTGCCCCGCGAGAGGGGTGCTGTACCATGACGGCCTCGTCCTTGAAGCCCTTCTGGAAAGCTTGGAGAACAGCCTCCTCATGCTGCTTCTCAATGATTGCAGGAGTCGTAGCAAATACTCGGAAAGCGTTCTCTCGCTTCTCGGGTTCGGGGGCTTGGCTGAGCTGGAAAAGAGCGCCGAGCAGTTCGGGCCAAACGTCGCCTGTTCCGAAAGTTGTTAGCAGAATTCAAGTATACAGAATGTTAATCCAAGGTTCCGAGGCTTACCATTCTCTGTGTATTGCCTAGCAAGTTCGGCAACAGCATCACTAATTTTGTTGCGAACAAGGCGTTCAGACTCGGCGGCAAGGGTCTCGAGAATCTTTTGGCGAATGACAGCGGCTTGGTCCTTGGTCAAAGAAATGAACAGATCCATGCTCTCTCCGGCCTCATTCTTGCGGGTTTTTGAAGCAATTCGACGGAAGATTACAGCGGAAAAAGACCGTGTCGCATTGTCGCCAGCGGCTTGGATTTGCTCCGCCAGTCCCATCAACAGGACCTCAGGTCGGGTGGCAGTCCAGTTGTTCTGCAGATGCTCCTCGGCTTGAGATCTTATGCTGTTGTCTGGGGACTGGAGAGCTTGCAGGAGCTGTGAAAGCTCTGCGTGGACGTCGGGTGGAAGTAGAGACATTATTGTGGTCGTGGAGGGTTGCTGATGGTGATGTCCACCAGCAGACGACAAGAAGTTTGGATCTCAGTCGGAGGATGTGAGCAACAGTAGCGATGATAAACTACTACTTAAGAAGAAGTATGAAAAAGCTACGAGCCGTCGAGGTTCGTTGGCTTTGATCGGCCGTGGCTTCAGTTTTGAAGGACGAGATTTCCAAAGATTGGATCCCAAATGGTGGGAAAGAAAGAAGAGGAATGAATGGGAGCAGAAAGCGAAGTGGGGGAGGGGAAGCCCAAAGTCGAGGGTCTTGAAGAAGTATCCTGTAGGCGATTCTTTGCGGACGAGGTACTTGTGGACGGACTTGAGCCCAAAGAAAAAAAAAACAAAGGGTGCGTGGTGACCAGCGTGACTAGTGTGGTTTTTATATTGTTTATTTTTTCCTTTTCTGCCAGGCTCCCATTAAAATATAGGACAGGCAACTGATTTTTTATTGAATTCGAGAAACGGCCTCAGAAAGTAATAGTGAAAAACTTGAAGCCTGAACTTAAAGTTAATAAATAATTGTTGTGTCTATGCACGGTGCATGATGAACCTAGATTAATTTATCGTGGCTCTGATAACCATGAAAGAACATTTGACGCCAAATGGGACCCGAGGCACGCCTCTTCAGCACCATGGACAAAGAACTAAAATGAGCAAGACAGTAATTGGCCAAGCAGCTCTTCAGTATCGTTTTATCTTCTTTCCATGTGTTGATTTGTTTGTTCTAGCAGCTGTCCAAAAGCTGTGCCCCACCACACCGCCAGAACGGATGGCTTCCATCAATATGCATATTGAAATCAATCTTGTCATGATGCATTGAGACTGTAGCCAATCAGCCAACCATTTCTTTGCTCTACCAACGTGACACAAAACGTCTTCTCTGGCTCTGACGGGCTTGGGTTTTCATCGATAAGTCGTATGCCAGAAAACGACATATGCTTTGAAAGATAATGTTTGATACTGTCCTGAACAACTAACCGCTGAACTGTTTGATAGGACCCAAAACGAAACAACACTTTCAAAATCAATTCAAAGAGCTTGAAACTCAAGCTCAATGGGAGTGGTAATGAGAACTGTTTCTAATGGCAATGGCCTGCGTGTTCTGACTGACGTCTTATTAAACTCGTCGCCTCCATCTTAGACTTACAAGTACCAAGACGTGAGGTAGATTGGTCTATGTTGCACAAAGAGTTCGGACCACCCATGGCTTTGGTATTCAATATGATAATTTCCACCAGCAATCGATTGTGCTTTGTTCCTGTTAGTTGTGTGTATGTTGGAGCTTACAGTAAATTGGTCACGTATCACGAGCTGCAGGACCAAGAAGTTCCTTATAAATATCCATAGTTTCTAGGCGAGTCTAGTGATGCGATGATCATCTTTAGTGGTAGAAGCTTCCGCGATAGCTCTGCCAGATCATTGTGAGGATGCATGAACAGGGTTCTGTGACGGAATGGATCTTCAGGTGTCATGTACAGTTATCTGGTGTTGGTGCTAATCAGTGTCTGAATAGTACTTATCGCTGCATGAGAGAGAGTAAATGCCGAAGCATCCATCCATGGAATGAGGGCTGAGGGTCTAGTGATAGAATGTTCTGAGCTGAGTTCCCTATCAGTAAGTTTTGCACTGAAGATTGAGCTCCCGTCTCCAGTATCGCGGGGCACTCCACCATCGCCTGCTCACCCACCTTAGTACTAAGCCAGCCAGCCAGGCTATGTCATCATGCAAAACGTTCCCCCGCCCACTCATGGCTGTGGATTGTAACCTCGTGCCCCTCGCGACTGTCCGTCCAGTCAGTCTCGTCTCCAGACCAACCTCCGCCGCAGGAAACAGAAAACCATTCCACTTCATCGCCTGCCTCGTTGCCAAAATCAATCGTCTCTTCCTTGGCAAATGTCTTCTGACCTTTTGTATCCTGATTCTTAGTTTGTGACTCTTATCAACTCTCCAACATTTGGCATCATATCGAGATCCATTCAACTCTAACCATTCTCTTATCCTACCTGCGCCCCGCGTTCACTCTCACGTCTCGTGTCGTCTCGTCTATCTCTGTGCACACCACTGTTCATCTTTGCAATTGTCTCGACAAAACATTCGCCATTATCTGCTCATTCATTTTTCGATTACAATATATAGCGCTCTTGTTAGCTTAAGCCGTGTTAAACCATCACTTCTAACCAAACCAATTCAACAACTCTCAGCATCAGCCAATTCATCAGCTGGTCAAAACAAAACGATCCTACAATGGACCCCTCACCGAGCTCAACCTCCCGCGAGCTCAAGGATACCCGCGCGACTAGTTCGACCAGCCTTAACAGCGCTGCTTCGGGCTCGTCGTCTACCCATAAACCACCTACTCTTTCTCAGCGGTCTCCTTCTGTATCTATATCTGCTGGTTCTGGCCCAAACTCCATATCCGCCCATCGCGCGAGCTTCGCTGAGGGCTTGCGCAATGCGCCCTCATCCCCACGCTCTCAACGGCATCCTTCTTTTACACAGGCCGCTCTCCAAGAGCTTCTGAACCACCCCCCTGCAGGAAACAAGCATGCCAACCCTAAATTTGCCGGCCGCGATTGGCGCGATGTAGCTATTGGAGAGCTTGTATCCCCCGATGATATTAAATGGGTTGAGTTCGACAGCAGCGTTGAGGAAGCTACCAAGGTAAGCATAAGCTTTACAGAAAACACCACACAATACGAAATACGACTTCGAAGTACCGAATAACCTTGCTAATTTTGACTCGCAGCTCCTCCTCAAGAGCCATACCAATGTCGTGTTGGTTCGCGAGGATCCTTCCTCTCATACCGCCGTCTCCACATTCGATTATACCGATCTGAACGCATACCTACTCGTTGTCGTTGGTCTCGCCAAACCCGAAGAAGACCAAGTTGAGCTATTCAATTCGATTTTGGCCAAGGCTCAGGAAGGTGGCCAGATTCCTCTACGAGATGTTTTCCCTCTATTTCGCAAGGAAACGCTTATCACGTTGTCCGGTGATGAGAAGCTCGCACAAGCTATTCAAATTCTCGGCAGTGGCATCCATCGTCTGTTGGTGACGTCTACTAGTGGCGAAGTTGTCGGTATTGCAAGTCAGCTTCGAATTGTCGAGTTTTTCTGGAATGAGGGTGTCAACTTTCCTTCCATTGATCGACTTTACCCTGCTTTGCTTCGTGATCTGGGTATTGGTGCGAAAGAGATTGTTTCTGTCAAGTGAGTTTGACTGTGATCTACAAATAAAATGTACTGACCCACCATAGCTCCGATTCACCCTTATCTGAAGCTCTCATGCTTATGAACAATGAAGGCCTTACAAGCGTGGCTGTTGTTGATAACGGTATGAACGTGGTGGGCAATATCTCGACCAAGGATGTCCGCCACCTGACCAAGAGCTCCAATGCTCATCTACTCAATTCGTCATGCATGAACTTTATCTCTGTTATCCTGAACGAGCGAGGTGTCGAACATGGACGCGACGTCTTTCCTGTGTTTTATGTCAACCCCTACTCAACACTCGCTCATACTGTTGCTAAGCTCGTTGCTACTCGATCACATCGAATGTGGGTAGTCGAATCGGCATCGCCCTCCCCTTCGGCTCCTGCTACACCTTTGATGGGGCCTCAATCTTTCACGACTGCAGGGCCGCCACCTCCTGCTGCCCCCGTATCAGCACCGATGCATCATGCACCGCCGTCGCCTGTACCGACTGCAGCAGTACCTGCTTCCCCAATCCCTACCGCTGCCGTGCCTGCATCCGCTATGGCCGGGGCTCGCCTTTCAGGAAGACTTACTGGCGTCATCTCGTTAACTGATGTTCTCAACATGTTTGCAAAATCGACTGGACTGAACCCTTCCGATCCTAACGAACAGCGAGCGCGACGAAGACGAAGCTCAAGCAGCTCGGTGCGACCAAGTATGGACTCGTCTCGAGCTAGCATCGACTTCCGAAGGTGATGATACTGAGACCCGGCTATTTGCGCTTCATTTGGTCTGCTCAATGTATTTGCAAAGTTTTGCAAGGAAAGAAGCCAAGCATGATTCTCGTTCCTGTACAAAATGCTGCCTGTTGTCGCATAATTACGAAAACGAAAAAAATGAAACAAACTATTACAATGGTGCAAGAAGTTCCGGGACAGGGGCAGCTTTGGTTTATTTAAGTTTGCGGATCAGATAGTATTCGTAAACTTCTCAATGATGCACAAGGGTTCAAGGCTTGAGCATACGTAGGATTCAAGATTTCCATTCTCACTTTATCTAGGGTCTGGTAGGCGGCCAAGAAGGTTACTCAGAAGGATGAACCTGGAGAATGGGTTACATATGAAGTCCAGGATGGACACGATATGAGAAGCAGAGATAGAATCTGACGAATCTTTGCTCTATCGCAAGTCGTTTGTGGTTGCAGTGATGGCAGTGAAATCAATGTCTCCGTTATCAAGTTGTAAAGTCAAATATGTACTATTATCATACCGAGTATCGAGTCTTCAACCACTTCTCTGCTTCTGTCAGATCGACGTTTCGGGTGGCAATAAGCACGTGAGTTACAGGACCCTTAGGCCACATATGTCGTGCTCTGATTGGATAGGAACTTGCCATCCCTGACCCGGCAAGCCAAAGCCTCAGCGCATCGTGACTTGACTCATCATTCATCTCATTCTTCTTCAACGTTCAACGTCGTGTTTCCTTGTTCCCTATATTCCGATCCTTTTCTTGACTCAAGTCTTTGCGCAACTGTTCTTTTCTGTGTTTTTGTTCTCTACATTTCACTTCTGTTCAAATTGGTACAGCATTCGAGCTCACTCTATTTAAACTTCTCGTGACCTCATGATATTCTGGTAGCTCGATCTCCGCACTTGATCTCACCTGGCTTCATCAAGCGGCAAAATCTGACGCACTGGACTTGAGCTTTGAATCATCGCAGACTGTATTTGGCTATTTTTTGCGCCTTTTTATATTATCCTAGGCGGCTTCTGCTTTAGTTACTACTCATTCTGGGTCTTACTTCTAGGACAATTCTGGATTCTCAGTTGTGGCAAATCCCCATCTCAAGATCTTAACGCCTTCACCACATTTACGTTTCCGCGGTTGTAGAAAACTGCAAACTTCGATAACTCACTCAACCGTTGCCGCTGGTCAAAACCTGTTAGACGCCTTATCAGCCATCTCACCTCTCGGATACGCGTTGAGCAGATTACCAATTCATCTATAACCGCCAATTCGCCTCTATGCGCGTAGTCGCTTTTGATGGTTATTATGGCATCTCCAACGACAAATTCAACAGACGACCCTCTTCACGAGCCGCCGGGTAGCAGTAAGCCCGCAAATAGCTTTGCACATGATGGTCGATTCAAGCTTGGTGACTTTACGAAGCTGAATTCAGACAGTCTCGCGGACTGGGCATCCCAGAAGAATACGAAGACTTCTGATTCACCTCCCTCCCTTGGAAACTTTAAGCGTCTCTTCCAGCAAATTCGTCTCAATGACAATGAAACACCCCAAGAGCAGCAAAAGCCATTGGCTTCTCCAAAAGTACAGCCGATCATGATATTGAAGCGACCTTCTGTACCGCCTCCCATCAACCCAGCCAGCGTACTCAAATCCTTGGTGCAGCCTGAGCGATTCCATGATGAGAATCAGGAGCAAACACATGTTGCAGCTTCAAGGCGTCTGAATCAAAGTCTCGAGGTTCGCATTCAATCTGCCAGCATGACAAGCGACATCCATAAGAAGCAAACTGGAAAGGCGTTGCAAATCACTGAGGAGATTTTTATAAAGGAGGAGAGGTATGAGAAAAAGGAAGGTGAATTCACCCGATCGAATCGGCTTGGTTTCGATCCTATCACCGACTCAGAGGCTGGCTGCGGCTCTGACACTGATGTGTTACCTGCCGCATCCTACTCAACCGCTGCCTCAACACCACCAAGCTCAAGCGAGTCTCCGCTTAAGCGTTTTGATGAAACCAAGAAAAACAACAAAAAATCACACACAAGCAAGGACAAACCGCATTCCAGAGATGGCTCAGAACCTAACATCGTGGTCTTGGGCGGTAGTCAATCAGATTTCGTTAGACCTGTCATCTCATATCAGCATTTTAAGTATGGTCCTCTTACTGAAATTCACAGCCATGTGCAGATGACGGCGGTCAAGCACGAGGGCCTCATGGCAAAGCTCGTCCATGAGCGAATCATAGACTCTATGATCTGCAAAGACTCTCCGACTCTCGCAGAAAACGGAATTCATGTCTTTATTGACATGTCCAACATCATCATTGGGTTCCAAAAGGCACTTAGAGCCAAATTTGGTATACCAGAGTCTTCACGCTTTGTCCCACTTCCACAAATGAATCTTCCTTTCTTTCACGAACTTCTGGCCCGCGATCGATACGCAGAATGTCTCAACGTTGGCTGCTCCGTGCGTCCTAATCGCAGTGTGCCTCCTTTCGTCCAAGAACTCAAAGATCTTGGCTACCGCGTCGACCTTCGAAGTCGTCGCCCTGAGCAATCTGGTTCTGACGACCATAACACTTTCGAAGCCGGCGGCTTCCGTTATGTCGAAGACATGGTTGACGAAACACTGCAAATCCGAATTAGCGAGTCTGTCATGCAGTATTTTGAGGAGCCTGGCACACTTGTCATCGCTACTGGTGATGCCCGGCCAGCCAAGTATTCAGACGGTTTCCTGACACAAGCCCAACGCGCCCTGAGAATGGGCTGGAGCGTCGAGGTTGTTTCCTGGAAAACGAGTCTTTCTTCTGCTTGGATTGCTCTTTTAAAAGAACAGAGCTTTGACTCGCGGTTCCGCATCATTGAACTCGACCAGTTTCTGGACGAACTTTGGATCTGCTAAACTCTTCCCTTAGCGCCTTCTGCTGAAATATGCAGAGGCGCTTGATAGGAGTTTGATGGGTATGTTTTTGTTATCTTCGTCGCAGGACGTATTTTTTAGATTTCCTCATCATTTGAGATATCAGCAGTTTTCGAGCTTGTCATGGTATCTAG
>PVPY01001714.1:0-29183 GCA_002982035.1 Fusarium algeriense | reverse complement strand
AAAAAAAAAAAAAAGAATTGCCATCACGTAAAAGAAAACAAGACATTTGATGATATTCAAGCTATGACGTTGAAAGTTCCACTGGGAATAGCGAGTCAGGTATTCCTCCGCGGCAGCATCTTATCCACAGCTCACAGAAAAGGGTTGTTATTGGTTGTAGGCTCAGTTTTTATTACCCCATTGCTCCGCAGTCGGGAGTTGGCCCGGTCTCCAAAATATCCACAACAACCCCAATTTTTGTCATTCAAGCAGACACGATGAGCTTCAATTTTATTGTGGAATAATCACAAAGCGGAGTCGGGAAACGGCCGAGTTCCACTCCGAGACCCCTTGATTAAATACCAATGCTTCATCATAAAATGGCATGTTCCCTCACTCTCTATTTCTCTGCAAAGGGGAGGGAGTGTTCATGTTTGCAAAGGAAAAAGATGAAAGACAAGGCTGACATCGGTACAGCCGAAACATGCAAATTTTCTACGGCATTACTCCTCGGTACTCGGAAATAAACACGCACGCCAAAAGGAGGCGCATGTCTCCAAATTTTACCTTTATACAGTATCCTTCTGGAACAATTCGCGCATGCATCGCCTTTAGCCGTGCATATCCGTATTGGTTGGCTACGAACGATTGGGGGTCGCAGATCACCGACGATTCCGGGCCAACCCCAAGGAGTCCCCTGCCAATTGGCCCTGAAAAGTACCAAAGTTTCAGTTAGGGGTTCACTTGACCCGATGCTATCCCATCGGGAAACTCTCCGCGCTCTGTTCATCAACTGATTTTATCAACGAGGCATTTTCTTGAAGCTTTCAAGATAAGTATTTCTGGTCAGTGCATTGCGTATGAAACGTTGATAAACGGAAATCGTCGGTACGGTAGATGAAACTGAAGACAGTCTCCAATTTGATGCACAGACGTTGAAGCACACCGCGTGGTGAGAAGAGCGGAACCGTTTCCGATAACCAACGGCAACTCCGTAACCAACGGATGACCTACCGCAGCATCTCGCATATCTTGTCATCAATTAACGAAACCCGTGCTCTGCATGATAATCTCGGAAGAGGTGATTTGCAGGGTCCGGGTCATGTCCCGATGAGTTTGTGTATTAAGTTGCGTGATATCAATATCGCCTCTGAGCAATTCTTTATGTAAATGTGGTCTTATCTCAGTTACATCCTCGACAACCATAAGCGGGCTCTTCTCTCTTTCTAGAAGCTCAAGAAACAGACTGGTGATTTCATTAAAACTGTCGATTATCAGTCTAACTGGTGATCAATCATGAGGTTGGTCCGTTCGCGGTAACGCTACCGAGATGCTTGTTGATACCCAATATTGCATGCTTGGCAGAGCTGAGGCTTTCTTGGCGATAGATTCGTTATTACCAACAGCACTTTGTAATGATTGAAAGTGTTGGGTGATGGGGCTGATAATGGTCCTAGCTTTGAGGAATCGCTCACGTAATTGTATCGTGTTCATGCATGATCTGTGCAGTGCTCAAGGGGGCGAAGCTGGTGGAGCTGTCATGAGCTGAGGTATTTGCGTGATGACAGATGTCGATAACATTGGCTTTGTTGTTGCGTCCGAGCTGCCTTTTGGGTTGGGTAGTTTGGGCATGGTATGCCGTGGGTAGCTACTAGTAAGTTTGACATATGATGAGTTTGGGACAGTGGTGCTGTCCAAGTCTCAATATATCCTGCGGTTTAATCGCGACAATTATTGTCATGTTGTTGAATGTTAAAGTCAATTCTTGGAAAAAGAAGCAAACTTTACATATTTATCACTTTTCTCTTCATCTCTTTCAAAAAGGCCTTGACCATCGTCGTGACACATGTTGAGACGAATTCGGGACCAGAAACTCCATATTTCTTCCCAAAAAGCTCAATGACTCTCCCTTTTTTCTTACTAACAATATCCTAGAGGTCTAGACCATGCGGTCGAAAAAGGCAAGTAATATGCATCTGCCAAGCCGGCTGACCAAAAATGCCAATGCTAGAATCTGCCATCCTTGAGAATGCCAAGTACTAGATCCTGGGGTGTCTATCAGACCCCTTCTCCGCTCCCCGCACGTGTTAATTCTCCAGTTTCTCAGCCATCGCCAAGATCTGTACGTTATTTACTGTGGGTTGCCAAGTCTGACACTGACAACTCCATGTGTAATAGGTAAGCTACCGCGGTGATTTGGTATATAGGTTCTGTCCTGTAGATCAAAGTGAGATAAGAGCTTTATAGGCACCGATTTGGATCACTTTACTGACTTATAGATGGCCCCTTTATTTATCATTCTCTTTTAATTATCCAGACTTTTATTATCATCTGGCGAGGTCGATTAAACAACACATAGTTAGCAATCTTCATAAGAAGACGATATGTAAAGCTTATACAGTTCATTCTGCAGTTTTCAAATAGACACATCACGTAAACTCCAGTCAAACGTAACAATGGCTTCGGTCCTCATATAACCGATTCAAGAACCTCGGACCGAATAACCTACTGAGGCAACAGAGATATCGAAAAAGTTTCTAGGAATTTAAAGGCTTGGTTGTGAAAGCTATCTTCCAAATACATGATCCGTAAGCTTAAGACGTAGACCGCGTGTTGAGCCTGTCAACTAGAAGGCCTGAGAATACGCCTGTGGCTGTGAACAAGCTGGGGTATTTCTCAAGGTCTTCTTGTCAGTTTCATAGATTCGCACTACGAGGCCAGAAATACCAGCTAACAAGGCTGAAACTTGGCTCTTTGTTTTATTTCTCAGAGGCTCTAGTGTATTCATTTACTGGCAAGTTAAATGAAGCGAGTCTAATGCATAAATCGTTCGATCTGTCCATTCTTGTCTGACCCCGGGGTTATGTGTATTGCAAGCAAAGTGTTTCTGCCTTTCTTAGGGCCTGAAAGAGTGTATCGAAACAAATTATCTCAATATGAAAGAAACTCACCTGCTTTATGTTAGCGGTGCAGGTGTCTATATGAATCTTGTGTAAAATTTAAATCTCTAACCAACATAGTTTTTCAGGGCCGGCCACCAAGACCTGCAATATTTCCTAATGCTATGATCTACTGCATAGCCTTTAAGTTGTAGATTGGGACTGTCTCGTTTACCTAGAATGTGATATTGAAGTTCTAGTCCTAGATACCTCTCGACCAGTCTTAAACCCGAAAACAACTTTTTGCAGGCATAGCAGGCAGTTTCAACTACTTTTACTCTCTACGCAACTAGAACCAGAACCGAAACCACGAGATACCAACGTGGCTTCTTTCCCCCCAATTTATATAGCCCGATAAACAAAAGTAATAAGTAAAACCTAATCCAAGCTGGTGTAATTGGTAGCACATTGTGGTCTCATCCTCTTTCAGATGACCCTTCGGGGGTCAAAGGTCTTGGTTCGAGTCCAGGGCTTACTTTTATTTTACCCCAAGCAGCTGCAAATAAGGTTACTGATTGAGTCATTACGAAGGTTTACTGTGGACATTCTTATTTGAGGCTTTATATATATAGCCTAGGCAACAGGTTCTGCCTAAACTTTGAGTTAATTAAGCTTTTTTTGATTTGTTGGCTTGATGTATCTCGTAGAGAAATTATGAGCTCAAACTACCAATCAACGAAATAATAGGCTTTTGCTTGAATCTCTGCAATTTAGGCCCCTTTCAACTCCTGCTGTGTTTGGTGCGTAGGTTGTCGTCGCACAGGCCGTAAGCCGGAGATTCGATTGCGACGATCCCATATGCTTTGACCCAACCAGCAATTCTCAAACAGGAAGGCAAGATAGCTTACCAATTAAACGGCTGGCTTCTCTAGTCTTTTTTCTTTTTGACTCTGGTCTAACAAATTGGGCGCTTTGCGGTACATGATGATACCCCACCAGACGCGGTTGGCAAGCATCTCCGCCACGTCGTGGAGACTTACCTATTTTGATGAGAACGTCAAGTTGAGACTGATAGAAAACAACGCGGGGTATGCCAATTGGTAAAGTGTTCATAGAAGAAGAAGCATATAATAGACATCAAGAATCGAGAGCATCATCATCAAAACATTCATCTCAATCTCAAGCACTTACAAGACATCACTTAATTGTCTTCCATATTCCCATCACAATGGCCCCCCAAGAACTCACAGGCATCCTAGTCGCTCTCATAACCCCCTTCAAACCCGACGGCACAATCGATCTGCCCGCCCTAGACGCCCACATCCAGCGTCAAATCTCCGCCGGCGTGCACGGCCTAGTCCCTGGCGGCAGCACCGGTGAATTCACAGCCCTCACCATTCAAGAGCGCAAGGATGTTCTCGACCAATGCATCAAATCCGCCGCCGGCCGCGTTCCCGTCGTAGCTGGCATCGGTGACCTCACCACCTCTGGCGTTGTAGAACTCGCCAAGCACGCTGCTGAGGTTGGTGCCGCTGCTACTATGATTGTGCCTCCTTTCTACGATGCGCCCAATTTGAAGCAGTTGAGGGAGATGTTTAGTGAGATTTACAAGGAGAGTGGATTGCCGATTATGTATTATAATATTCCCAGTGCGAGCGGCGTGAGCTTGTCTCCTGCTGAAATTGCTGGTCTTTCAGATGTTGGTGTCAAGTATTTGAAGGATACTTCCGGAAATGCCCCTGCTCTTACAGATCTTCTCTTCCACCATCACAACTCTATCACTGCCCTAAACGGATGGGATACACTCACTTTCTACGGTCTTTGTGCTGGTGCCAAGGGTTCTGTCTGGGGAACTACCAATGTTCTTCCTGAGCTCTCAGTGCAGCTTTGGAACGCCATTGCTGTTGATGGTGATTTGAAGAAGGGAAGAGAGCTTTGGTCGAAGATCTTTCCTGTTTGCAAGTTTTTAGAGGCGCATCATTATGGTGCTGGTATCAAGACTGGTATGGAGTTGCAGGGTTGGAAGACAGGTGGTCTGCGAAAACCATTTGCTTTGCTTGAGGGTGATGAGAGGGCTGAGCTTGCGCAGCTTCTAAAGGATGCTGGTGTCAAGTTGGCTTGAAAGAGGTTTATTACGGAGTTTAATGATTAAAATAGTAAAATAGACAAAATGATTTCATAAAGGTCCGAAAGAATACATCTCTCGACAAGTGAATGTGTAAACTCGAGAAGTAAACGACATATCCTATGCTAGGCTTTCTTGCACAAGGCTCTGCCAACTCGTGGTCCAATCCCCAGACTGCTTCCTCTTCTCCCAAATCAACGGAACAACAACCTTAGCAGGTTTAGGCGTAAAATAAACTCCCTTATCATCCGTCACGCCCAAACACTTGAGCGCTCTCTCCTGCAAATCAGGAGCAACAGCTTCACAAGCAGCCACAAAAGCAGGCCACGCCAAACTCGTAGCAAAGTCCTGATCATCAATCAACTCACCCAAACAAGGCTCAAGATACTCCAGCGTTTTTCGGACCAGGTCTTGTAGGATCATGGCATTCATATCGTAGACTCTTCGGTAGAAGTAGATGACGAGTGCTTGATGGATTGCTAGTGTCATGGAGCGGACTTGGGGGTGACGGACGAGATCTTCGTCGCCTGTTGGCATTTTGACGGTTTCTGCGGGGTCTAGAGTTGAAGGCCAGGCCCAAATTCTGTTTTCGAGGGTTTTGGTGTGTTTTGATAGGGCTTCTGATATAGAAGGGTTGCAGCGTGCGACAGTCTCAAGACGATTCTTCTCATTAGACAGGGACACAGTCTGTGATAATAACGTCATAAGAGACTCGGGTATTCCATAAATAACCGGATAAAGAGTCTGGGTCCAGCGCCCTTGAACTTCAAGATGGATATCGTTATATCCAAGCTCATCAGTCTTTTCTTGAGCGGGATCAAGACCGATATTCAATCCCGCTTCAGTAATACGGAATGTTCGAGTTTGGTTTAGATCTTGGATTTCTGAAGAGCTCTCTGGGAGAGATTCGTTCCAGAGGGATATACTCTCTGCGATTACTCGGAGATGAGTATACATGTGGTGTAAGAGACGTGATTTGAAAGGATTTTGGGCTTGGTTTGCTAGACCGCGAAGACGGATGAGGCGTTCAGCATCGAGGAGGAAGATGCGGAATGCACGAGCTCCATTGTGCAACTGAGTCTATTAGTACTTGTTCTTGTAAGTGGAAGACGAGGGACTTACTGATGTCATGGCCATAGCGAGAATAGCCATCAAAAGCTCCTTATAACTAGCCTGCCTTGGTCCAAACATCTCATTCTGCAACGCCTGCCGAAGATGATTCTGCGCTCTCTCATGATTCTTCAATCCGATCTCTTTCCAATCTGTAGATAAAGAATTGGGTGCTTGGGACATGTGAAGTTGCAGTGCACTATGAGCAAGAAGAGTGTAGAATATTGACGAGCGGGTGTGAGATGCTTCATTCCACAGAGACAATTCGGCAAATGTCTCCAGGGCACAAGGCAGGAAGATGATTTCCCATGGAGATTTACGCTTTGCTTGCATAGTTGATCTTTGGCTAGCGATGTGTTGTCGATAGTGACGGAGTAATGGCTCTGCTTCTTCTGGAATGCCGGAGTGGCTTGACATGTTTCTCGGATACGGGACTACCTCGTTCGTTGGCGCTTGGAGTCCCGGATCAATGTTATCTTCTTCTTGCGCAGTGCTGTCGTTGCCCATGACTTGGCATATGAAACCAGGGCTGAAAAGTGCCAGTCCTTCAGCTCCCATTGGATCATCGACAAAGAAATTCGCCATAGCCGGATCATGCAGCATTTGATCAGCCATTATCGAATCATCCGTGTTGATATTGAAGCTTGGATCCAACGAAGCTGTAAAAATATCCAAGTCATCTTCCGGAAGTTGATCTGGCCAGTCTGTCCGTTGAATCTCCTCAATGAAGTCATCAGTCTCGGCATACATGCTCGTAGATGTATTATCAGTGTTAGTATCCGGCGAGCACTCAATCGTGTCCAACGTCAACACTTCTTCAACAGACTGAAAGACCCCAAAAGGACCTTTCATCAACGCATCACTCCCAACATCACTCTTCTCACAAACAGAATCAATATCCGCCAACAACGCTAACGCCGTCCTTTTCCCAAGACTCCCTTTTAACTCATCACTCATCAACCTCCTTTCACTCTCTACATAATCAGCATTCATTCACAGCACCTAGCATACGGAGTACTCACCGGAGAATAGTGGATACCGATACTCGGAGCCCCGATGACTCTGCTGCAACTCCGGCTTTACAGTATCATCCCTAACCCAAAACAACCGTGCTCCATAACCTCCACAAACAAGACCCAATCTTTGACAGGTTCCACATTCGGGTTGAGCCTCGTCGCATTTTGCGTGGCGCGAACGACATGTTCGACAGCCTGTGAATGTACGTGTTCGTTCGACCTTTTTGGGCATCTTAGATAGGAAAGTGGAGAAGAGAAACAAAATGAGATGAGATGATATCAGATGGATTGGTTTTGGGTTGGTTGCTTCTTCTGATGAAGGTGATTGATCCCCGGGGGAGGATATGTTATTGTGTTGTTGATGAAGAAACGAAAAGGGAATGTTTCCGCGGGGTGAGGGGAGCCGCTTATCGGAGTGGCCGTGGCGAGGGACGGCATCTGGATTTGGAGGTTAGCTTGAGCTAGTGAATGAAGATGCTTCATCAGCCAATAAATGTGTCTAATATGTCACCCCAAGGCTGTCTCGAGTTTATGCCTTTGTTGGATAAAATAGTCGAAGGATATTCGCTTGCGTGTCACTGGTTGCAGTGGTTGGTCAGTCGTCATCTTCAATTGATGCGATAACCGCGATACTTGAGAGGATAGACACATTCCGTGTTTGTCTGCACAAACACGCGGGAGTATTAGACTCTACTTTGGGTAGTAATTATTGAGAAGCTCGATTTCTATACAGAGAAACCGTTCTTTGGAGTAAAAGTCAGTGGGTGTAGGTGATAGGTTGAGTATACACTCGAGCTTCAGGAGAAGGCCCCGAATAGTATGGCCAGCCACTTGCTGGGCCTGACTGCTCCTACTTAGTTGATTTTGTATAAGATATACCTGTTCGCAAGTTGCTTTGATGTTACAGACTATGCAACTACTGGAACCAAAGACTATTGTGAGGGGATAAAATTCAGGGCTTAAAGCAACACAAAGACAGTAACCAGGGTCAACATGATTCCTAGACAAGTGCGAGAATATAGGAAGGATGGGCCTTTATTCACTCACTGGAAATATAACTAAAACTAAAAACGACTTCCAAAGGACTTACAGCTAGAATGTGATAACTCTTGGCCTATAAGAGTATTATAATGAGACTTGGCTTATGCGACCCCAGCTCATGGCCAGAGGTGGGTTGACATACACAACACAGGTGACTTGAACACTGACGGGAACCTACACTTATATACCAAAACAACAAATTTCTGCTAAAAGACCTACCTTTATATTCTAATTTGATCCTATATACCATCGGCGAAGAGTGGTGTAGTGGTATCTACCTATAACCTACAAACCTTCTATAAATCCGAACCTAAAATCCTAAACTCTCTTCCCTGCTCCACTCTTCGTTTTTGCAGGTCGTGGATTCGAATACAGTAATAACGAACATGTAGAGCATGAATGGTCATTTGGATTTCTATTTCTATTCATTTTGCTTATGAAGTCCTCTTGTCTGTCATCCTTGGTGGTTGCAACGATGGCTGTCCCCACTTCGCCAGCTGCATTCCTCTTCTGGAAGCGCAGTTGGCGATGGATCCTCTGTAATCTGCTAAAAAGGCAAGTCTCCGCGGCCACTGCATTTGGCCTCTGGTGATAACATCATTTCACAGTGGCTGATGAATGCATCTGCAGGCAAATAAAAACAAAATTGACCCGTAATCAGCTCCTCTGTCCCCGCAGTGTCGTAATTCCAGCAGTGCGTAGCTTAATAATATCCGTGCCACAGCTTGTAGCCATAAAACCCCATCTCGATAGCTCCAGTGCCCCAAGGCAACCCAACACTCACGTCACACCCAACAACACATACAATGACTTCAATCTTCCTGTAATACCCCAAAGCCATTCACACTCCGCTCACTAACATTTCCAGTACCGGCGCATCGGGCTACGTAGGCGGTCAGCTCCTCCACGAGCTCACACAAAGCCATCCCGAGTACACCATCGCCACGCTGGTGCGCGACGCCAACGCAGCTGAAACCATTTCACAGACGTATCCCAAAGTGCGCACTGTGTTGGGTGACTTGGATGATGGTGCGCTTGTGGAACAGGAGGCTTCACAAGCTTCTGTGGTACTGAGTCAGTGATGTTTCATGTAGTATTGGTGGTGTGGTGTGCTGACCGAGGTAGATGTTGCGTCGAATAAGCATATTGGGTCGTTGCAGGCGATTCATCGGGGGTTGAAGAAGAGGGATAATGGTGAGATACAATGGGGCTAATGAGAGGGATTGAACTGAAAATTACAGCGTATTTGATCCAAATTTCTGGTGCCAGTTTGTTGCCAGTCAAGGACTTGTCATCACCCTCCTTCAAACCAGGCGAACCCTCCACCAAAGTCTGGGACGACCTTGATGGGGTCTCTTCGATTCTAGACCTCATCCGCAGCCACGACTCTCGCGTGGTAGACAACTACATCCTCAAAATCGCAAAAGAAACACCCTCCATTAAAACGGCACTTGTTCTACCTCCTATTATTTACGGCAAAGGTCAAGGTCCTGTTAAACAGCGCAGCGTGCAGATCCCCGCACTTTCAAAAGTTGCGCTGGAGCGCGGTCATGCAGTCAGAGCGGGTCGAGGGTTAGCTGCGTGGACGAATGTTCATGTTGCTGATCTCGCGAGATTATTTACGCTTTTAGCTGAAAAGGGCGCGAAGGGGAGTGAAGATGAGAATGCTTGGGGGGGGGAGGGGATTTATCTTCCTGGTGTTGGCGAGATGGTAGGTCACGTCACAGGATTCACCTAAGCCAGAATACTAACAGTTTAGACATGGGCCGAGATTTCGGATAGAGTCGCCAAAGCAGCCAAAGATCAAGGATTCATTGATACCCTCGAGGTAGAGGAATTGTATAAACCAGAGGTTGATACTGCGCTGCCAGCTGGTTCAGTCTTCTTCGGCAGCAATGCCCGAAGCAAGCCCCGTCGCGCCACTGAAGTGTTAGGCTGGAAGCCAAATGAGACAGGGCTCGATGAAGAGATTCCTCGCGCTGTGGCTGAAGAGGCAGAGAGTCTAAAGAAATAAACATAGACTAGTCTAGAAGGAGATAATTGATAGACAAAATAAAGAATCTTGTCCCATTTTTGCGAGTCCGTTATCTCTAGTCATATTATGTGAGGTTGGCTTGATTGTAATTCTTTGCCCAGTGTAAGCAGGTGGATGGAGATGCGGGGTAGTGAGTGAGTGCGCTGTTGTAGGCTTCACTTCCCTATCTCGGTAGTGGAGATGATTGCGCGGGGTTTAAAAAGAGAAAGTCAGCGCGATGAAGACGACGGAATCAATCGCCAGTCTCATCAGACTCTATCAGATTGAAGACTGAAGGCTCATTAGAAGTACAAGAGACCCTTCTCCCAAGCTTAAACACCAGGGTTCATCGATCTCAAACACTGAACTCAGCACAATCAAGCCCGCTATCGTCGCATACAATGGCAGCACCAATTGAACTGACTGCTCCCAACGGAGTAAAATGGTCTCAACCAACTGGTCTCTTCATCAACAACGAATTCGTCCCCTCATCAAGCGGCAAAACCCTCGCATCAATTGACCCCGCGTAAGCCCCCCTTTCCTCTCTGTACTTCTTCATTCACCCCACTAACATCTCCCAGCACCGAACAAGAAATCGCAACAGTTCAATCCGCAGACACACAAGACATTGACAAAGCCGTCAAAGCAGCCAAAGCCGCTCTCCGCCATGAATCTTGGAGGGATCTCCCCGCCTCAGACAGAGGCCAGCTCATGGCTCGTTTGGCAGATCTAATTGAGTCCAAGCGTGAGCTCTTCGCTACCATTGACGCTTGGGATAACGGTAAAACGTACATCGAGACTCTGGAGAATGATCTCGTTGAAGCTGTTGGCGTTATTCGCTATTACTCTGGCTGGGCGGACAAGACATTCGGTCAGACTATTAACACAACGCCCAAGAAGTTTGCGTACACAATTCGTCAGCCAATTGGTGTTGTTGCGCAGATCATTCCGTGGAATTATCCTCTTTCTATGGCGACGTGGAAACTTGGCCCTGCGCTTGCGTGCGGAAATACCGTTGTCATCAAGGCAGCCGAACAAACTCCCTTGAGTCTTTTAGTCCTTGGAGAACTCATCAAAGAAGCTGGGTTCCCACCTGGCGTGGTGAACATCGTCAACGGCCTTGGTAAAGACACGGGCGCGGCGTTGGTGCAACATCCGTTGATTGACAAGATCGCCTTTACGGGTTCTACGGCCACGGCTGCTAGCATCATGGGCGTCGCGGCAAAGACGCTCAAGAACATTACGCTTGAAACTGGTGGAAAATCGCCGCTGATTGTGTTTGATGATGCGGAGCTTGACCAGGCTGTGAAGTGGTCGCATTTTGGCATCATGTCAAACCAAGGACAGATCTGCACCGCGACGTCGCGCATTCTTGTGCAAGAGACCATTTACGAAAAGTTCATCAAGGAGTTTATTGATACGCTCAACACGGTTAGCAAAGTTGGTAACCAGTGGGATAAGGAAACGTATCAGGGACCGCAGGTTTCCAAGGTTCAATATGAGAGGATCCTGGAGTACATCGACATTGGCAAGAAAGAGGGCGCCACAGTAGCAGCGGGCGGTCATCCTCTCAAGGTGGGAGACTCAGACAAGGGATTTTACATTTCCCCCACTGTTTTTACAGACGTCAAGCCCTCTATGCGGGTGTTTCGTGAAGAGATCTTTGGTCCGGTCGTTGTCATCTCGACGTTCAAGACGGAGGAGGAAGCAATTGAGCTGGCGAATGATACGACTTACGGATTGGGTGCTGCTGCTTTTACGACGAATTTGGAAAAGGCGCATCGCGTCGCTGCTGCTATTGAGGCGGGAATGGTCTGGATAAATAGTTCCCAGGATTGTGATCCTCGTGTGCCGTTTGGTGGTGTTAAGCAGAGTGGGATTGGGAGGGAGCTTGGGGAGGCGGGATTGGAGGCGTATACGCAGATCAAATCTGTTCATGTTAACATGGGAAACAGGCTATAGGTCAATCGCATTAAATAAATACATCATCATTTAAGATTGTACGTCACTGTAAAATGTCGCGCGCCAGTACTTCAATTGAGATATTAAGTTGAACCGTATGCTTCAAACTCATCTGTATTATCGTCGACAAATAGATTGACAAAGAAAATAGAAACAAATACATGGTAGTACTATACCAGTGGGATATGAAAAAAAATGAAAATGCCCAAGGTAAACACAGAGGATATATATATAAAGGACACAAGACCAACAACCCATTCCATGACCCAAGCAATCTCGCAGACTCCAATCCCATCCCAGTCCAAGCATTCATCATCTTACAATAGACGGTCGTATTAAGCGGATTTTGTAATGGCATACTCCTGCAGAATCTCAACTGCCTCATCCCAACCTCTTGAAGCAGCAATCTCGGTAACATTTCGATCAAGCTCATCCTTGACATCGAGGTCGAAACCAGCCTTCTCACCTAGAAGACGAAGAATCTTCTCATCGCCGTTCTCAACAGCTTGCATGACACCGCTCCAGCCACGGTAGATCTTGTTGGGATCAGCACCGTGCTCAAGAAGGAACTCGAGCATCTCGGAATCGCCGCGGTAGCGACGGAGGGCCTTGACGACGGGGAGATGCTCGCCGGGAGCGTTGATGTCGGCGCCTCCTTCGTTGATGAGGAACCATACAATGTCCTTTCGGCCTTCGCGGATCGCGGATGTGAGGGGCGAGAAAACACCGCCGTTCTTGTCCTCGACTGACACGCCGGCTGCGAGGAGGAGTTTGACCGACTCGAGTTTGTTGGCTACGACGGCCATTTCCATGACGCCCTTGAAAGCGCGGGGCTCAGCGAGGACGGAGAGGATACGCTTCAGGATAGGAGGATTGCGGACGGCCATGCAGACGGGCCAGTCTTGACCGCGGACATTAGGATCAGCACCGTGGGTGAGCAAAAAGTCCACCATCTCGACTCTGTTCTCCCGAATAGCGGTCGTCAATGGTGAGTGACCCTTGGGGTTCTTATCATTAGGGTTCATTCCCTTCTCAAGAAGCCATGTCAAAGCTTCCATGTTGTTAACACTGACAGCAGTTTCGACAATGCCCTTGGGGGAGCTGAGGTTCACGCCGGCGTCAACAAGGGGAGGGAGGAATTGAAGACGGTTGTGCGTGATACACTTGAAAGCAGGATACTCGCTAGCAGGGACATTGGGGTCTGCCTTGTTGGCGAGGAGGAGGTGGAAGATATCCGGACGGTTGTCACGGATGGATGTGCAGAGGGGTGTGTAGACACCATCCTTCTTCTGGTTGGGGTCGACCTTTGCGTTGAGGAGGACCTTGACTGACTCGATGTTGTTGACACTAACGGCAAGCTCCATGATACCAGGTGCCTTCTTGGGGTCTGCGCCGTGAGACAGAAGAACCTGCAGACAGGCGCTCTGGTAGGTAGCGGGCCAGAGCATGTGCTTGGGACCAGGCAGGTTGGGGTTTGCGCCGTGGTCAAGAAGACTCTGGACGATATCGACGCGCGAGTTCTGAATGGCTTCAAACAAGGCAGTCTTTCCTTCGCGACTCTTGCCATCGGGATCAGCACCGTAGTCGAGGATAAGGTCGATGAACTTCTTGGGTGTCTTCTTGTTGATAGCACTGCTGAGAAGAGTCTCGCCAGTAGCAGTCAACTGATTGGGATCACCACCGTAGATAAGAAGCAGGTGAGCGAAATTGACCTTGTTGGCGATACAAGCGGCAGCAAGGGGAGTCTCGTTATCCTCACCCTTAGCAAAGCGAGGATCAGCGCCGTACTTGAGAAGAGGAACGGCACCGGCGAGGAAAGACCTCTCAACGCAGGCGAATAGAGGGGTAACGCCATCGCGATCAGTGCCGTCGGGGTCAGCGCCGAAGAGGAGTAGGAGACGAACAGCCTCGGCGTCGCTGTTGAGGACAGCTTCCTTGAGAGCGAGGTGCTCAGGGCCAGTGTTGGGAGAAACACCACGATCCAAGAGCTGCTCGATGAGTTTGTGGTTCTTACCACGTACAGCAGTGAGAAGAGCAGACTTGAGGTTAGCGGCGTCGGCGCCAACAGTGTTGCGAGGATTCCAGCGAGGCATGCTGAAGGGATCAGCCTTGAGTCGCACGACCTTTGTACCGCCGTTGAGATCAAGACCAGAAATCTCCTCGAGAGAAACTTCACTATCTGATACAGCGGTGTGATGCGACCGTGCCTCGTGGTGTTCATCAAAGGTACTCATGCGATCGAAAGTAGTAGTAGTACCAGAGTGATATCGCTCATTAGAAGCGATTGAACTAGCAGTGTTGTGATGATGGAAAGAACGAGCATCGTTGTGAAGAGAAGCAGTAAGGGGATCGTTGTGCATAGACGAAGATCGCTCAGTCCAAGGAAGAGGGGGCAATGGGGGCTGAGAATTCATAGATATGGCGGCGCTGTGTCCCTCAACACCACGATGTTGCGACGCAGAAGAAGGTCTATACTGCGAACCGCCATGATCAGAGAGCTTTGAGCGCGGCGCCATACCAGCACGGGTATCCATACGATCGAGAGCAGCAGCGAGGCCAGTGTAGCCAATACCAAGCTCATTCTCAATCTTTTCATTACCCAGACTCCACTGGAACATGAGGGCGCTCATACGAAGGCTCTCGCGCGTGCGACCAAGGGCACTGATCATCTTTTCGATATCATTATCGCCAAAGATGCGACCCCATCCACGACGCATTCGTCCCATGGCACCTTTGCGCTCGTTCTCAAGAAACTTGCCCAGCATTTGATCCAAGAGCTGGAAATCCGCCTGCGTCACGCGGAACTTTTTGCTCAGCTCCGAGATGACATCGCCGGGGAATGTCTGCTGATTGCGGATGCACTCGCCGAGACCAGCTTCAATGCTAAACAAAATTTCGCACGTGTCGAGAAAGTCGTGGGCAAGAGTGTCGAGGCCGTGGGGCTGCTTGGTCACCATTGTGAGATACTCTAGCATACGCACCGAGATGCGATCGCCGAGCGCTGTGGTCTTGTGACATAGTTCAAGACAGGCGCTCTGCGCTTTTGTCGAGTTTGCCATGGTGTTGCTCTTTTTGTTGGCAAGAGATCTCGGTGCTGTTGTTGCGACGGCGGTAGTAGCAGCAGTGGTGGCTACACTGGGAGATTTCTTCTGCGAGGGCGCAGGTGTAGTAGAGCTCTTTACGGGGCTTTGAGGAACGTAGACCTGAGAAGATACAGGGATGACTTTCTTCTGAGCAACAGGAGGAGGAGGAGGAGTCTTTGGTCGCGGTGTGTGCTTGGTGGTGGTTTTGGTGGTGACTTGTTGGGCGATTGATGGAGCGGCGGGGAGGGCAGGACTACTTGGAGATGATGGCAGACCGAGGGCTTCCTTTGATACGAGGGAGAAGGACTCGCGGGGACCGAGAGCAAGGGCTTCGATGAAAGAGTATTCCTTGTCGGCTCTTTCTATTCTCTCTGCAGCAGCTGGAGTGGTTCCCACGGCGGTCATTATTGTATCAAACGAGAGAACGGGAGGGGGATCGCATTCTTCTTTAGAGCTGGTAAAATGGGGATCAACAGGCTTTATGGCGCTTTTTCTTTTTTTAACGAACCAGTGTCCACTCTCCAGAGATCGGGTCTGGTGCATACCAGTCGAGAATTCCTACCGTCAGGTACCACACTGTACAGCCCAATACCCAAGCCATCCAAGCCCATCCAAGGTTCCATTAGGAGAATGAGTTGGTGCTGGTATGGCCTGGGGTCTAGTCCCTGACGGAAGTCGTCTAAGGCGGAACGGATCTGCCGGCCTGAACGAGTAGCGCAGGTTGCACCAAACGCCCCGAAGATTCAAGGGGGGTCCACACCCGTCAGCTTCAATCGAGGCGAGCTAGACCAAGATTAGGGAAACCCCTGTTACAGAGAGCAGATCGCGCTTTGACTTGTAAGACTAAGACGCAGACCCTTGACTTTTGGTGAGGGGAAGTTGCTTGGTGATGTCGTATACGCTATAACGAAAAGGACGGGTTTATTACCAGGCTGGGACAAGTACGGATAGCAATTCAAGGCATGAGCTGCAAGGAAATAACGGTAGGGAGAAGAAGAGGAGCAGGATACATCGGATATCACAAACATGAAACTGAAGCGTAGTGCAACCAGACCATATAGGCAATAAAGATATGTACGCTCGGACGGACGAAGCAGCATGTAAGCACGACAATTTGAGCACGCATCTGAGCGCGCTGAAGAAAAAGAGAATGAATCTGGGTAACGAGTACTGTAACGGAGACAGACACACACACACTCATCACCGGGGACAAATCACATCGTCACCCGACTGGCAGGCCTGTTCACATTAAGCTTTACAGGGGTGTCTAATCGTCAGCAAATTGGTTTTCACAGGGTCCGTGTCCTACATTTCACAGTTGCAATTGGATGTTCAGCTGCCTAGGCTACTACGTTCGCCGATGCTACTACTACAGTACACTGTGTCCAGATCTATTGTTAGTGTGCCTACGGGGGGGATACAGTAGCGTACAGCACAGCACAGGGCGTTCATCGCGATCTGTGGTTCGTTGTCAGAGTTGCGAGAGTCGGGATTAAAAACGAGATCCCTGTGAGATTGAGTTGCGGTCATGGATCTAAGATGAAGAGTCGTCCATTTCCGTGGTCATTTTTTTGTAATTGCTGTTGGGAGTCTGAGACATTTTAGAAGCAAGGGCGTCAGGTCAG
The DNA here is from genome assembly GCA_002982035.1 of Fusarium algeriense. Classification (NCBI taxonomy): domain Eukaryota; kingdom Fungi; phylum Ascomycota; class Sordariomycetes; order Hypocreales; family Nectriaceae; genus Fusarium; species Fusarium algeriense. Next base: position 12,349 of record PVPY01001714.1, on the reverse strand, counting down.
TGCACTCACCCAGCCCGCTGTAGAGTCCTCTGCCCCAGGACTGGGTTTCTGGGCATTTGGGCGGGCTTATTAGACTAGGTTGCGAGCCCACCAAATCCTCACTGTACAAGCGACAAAACCTTTGCGCTAAAGGCAAAACCATGGGGAATACAGCTGACGTTCCTGACGCCAAAACGCGGAAACAGGGACATGGATTTGAGAGGGGATTTTGACAGACAGAAAATGAGAAATGGAGCGAGATGGAAAAAAAAGAAAGGAAAACCTCGTTTATGCATTCATTTTTCGCATTCCCTTGCGTTGAGGTTGAATGCAGTGCATCTCCCTACTTCTCAGGTGCGCTGATGTCTCGGACCCTAGCCTCTCTCCACTGCTGCTGAATTACGACCATGAATCTGTGAGATAACCGAATAAGAGAATGGGAACTGAAATAACTGGATGGATAAGAGCAAATAATTGGAAATCTCGATCGCCACATTCAATACCACCTCTTGCGCATGAATTACAATTATTTTGCTATCGCTTATATCACACGCAACATGCCAGTAAGCAGCCATATTATGCATCCATGTTATTATTACCTGCCTCACCATTATCTGCAGGGTATCATCACGAGCTCTCCTCAGCTCAAGATACAGGCCGATCACTCACCCAACCTTGTTCCCCCAAAACACTGTACCTACTGTATAACTACCGTACAAACAAATACTCTACTGAACCCAACTGCCACGTGGAGTATGCGCATGCAAGGGGAAATCAAGCCCGAGGTTTCAAGGTCTAGAATGTTATTAGCCAAAGCCTGAAGCTTGTCTACCTCCTCTACACCAGATCCTCCCAAATCTTTGAACTCTTCCGGATCAAGTATCGTTCTTAGCCCTCTGCAAGACAAGTGCAGTGACTAGTTTCCCCAAAAGAAAGGGGCCGCATCTACGGATGAACCTTTTTTTCTGCTTACTCTCCCTTGTGATGCAGTTGTGAACCACTGATGACAGAGCTGTTGTAATGGCCATTGCTACCCCATAGCCCTATGATGTAGCTCATTAACATTTGCTTTTTCTGCTTTTTTCCCCATAATATGCAAGTCAATAGACTGCAACTGCAACAGCAAACTGTGATGTATCAATTTGATTCCGCCCGCCAAGTGATCCAAAGAACCGGGACCCGTTCCACAGGTTGCGCGCACCACTTTTACTTTAGAGGCGTTGAAGCCAAGTGGATAGCTATTCAGAAGCTGTTCTACACTGTAAATACGCTCTGCTCTGATCTGATCTGATCTCTCTCTCTCTCCATTTTCGCAAACGGCACTTGAGCTTTACGTGCGGCTGTGCCGCATTCCATGTTCCTGGCCTGGCTGAGATGAGGACTTTTAAAGTTGAGGGTCCATTCCAAATCTTGGTTGGATCTGGTAGCTTATGAATCTCCCTGCTTAAACCTCCACTGCTGAACACACTGTCATAACCGTGAGCATGTTTCTTGGAGGATTAGATGCAAGGGAGTTGGGAAAGATAAAGTGACGATTAATCGTACCATTATGCAACCGTTGCGCATGCTTAACTGAGACTGATTGAGATTTCTTTGCTTTTTGTTAATTGATCCAGCGTCACGTTGAGAGCCGAGACTTTGCATGCCTTGCAGCGCCTCCACGTAAAAAGTATCGCCCTCACAGATGGAATGACGCCAGAGAGCAGCGCCCGCAAGAAACATTACAGTTAAATAATACGGAAAACCCAAGTTTTTTTTATTTTTTATCAGATATCGAATCAAGGGAAGAAACAAAACGTCGGAACCGAACTGTCATGTCGTATCTGCATCTGACGTCTCACTCTCATGCAGGCTACCGAAAATAAAATAAAAAATCAAGAAATGAAACGCTGCGAAAAAGAAACATGTTCCGACAGGCGGCGGCCCGGAGCGAAAAGGTAAACGTACCTAATCTCAATGACAATCTCACAGCGATAACTGTGCTCTTTGTTCATTGTGTACCCACCCTCCCTTATCTGCCTAGAACAAAGCCCGATTGTGTGCCACAAAACTACTAGTATCAGTGCGCTTCACCCGCGTGGAGCCTCCCGTATCTGAGCACATCTTCAGGCGTTTTTGTGGCGTTTACAGGGGCTCACAGTGCACTGTTAACTCTCTATGGCTTAGACCAGAGGGTATTGTTGGTGAACTTAATCACCATTTTAACGCTACAATCAGAGACCATCTAGAATGCTCGTCTTGACCAACTCACAGACTCGTGAAACAACATGCTCAGTAATCGTACACTTGCGGACAATTACCCGTTTGGTCAGTGCAACCGACCCACAGCGCTCAGACAATGACGCCACGATTTTTGCTAGATCGATGGCCACTCGCCGTTGATTCTTTTATCCCCGCGTACACTTCACTCAGTAGTCTCTGCACTAAACGAGTCCGCCAGCCAGCCACAGACCCTCTAGTCCCAACACACCGGGACAGAGCGCTCGGAAACATGCCAAAATCAGTCCGACCCAGGAGATTGGCACTGTCAGTGGCGATTATTGGGGAATAACAGATCGGGGGGGGGAGGTAATTGGTGTGAAGCGAATGGGGGAGCAAATTACCGCTTCGTTTCGGACGACGCTATCTGTACTCGGAGTAATTCCGCCTTTAGAGTCGGTAGTAGTCAGCTGGGTTTTTAAAAGCATCGAATGTTTGGGTCGGAAGAGTCCACTTGGGCGTGAAACGTTATTATCAATTACGAAGTAATGATGTGACAATTTACATCAATGTAAAACGACCCGATGAAAATCTCTTCTGTTTTTATCTGCTCGGGCACTTTTGCAAGGACATGGTGGTTTCACGTATGGATCCTTACGTATGGATCCTTCAAATCCTTCAATGCCCTCCCTGCCTGCACCTCGCCTCAAAGCACTGACAATGACAATAACCAACAGTCCTCTGGATCTAGGGTAGTCTGTCGGCGTTGCGGTAATGGCGCTTTGGAGACAGGGGAAAGAAGACGCAGGCTAACAGTAGGCGTCGCGTACCTAAAGGTCGAGGTCCGTTGATTGGATTGGGTTTTGAACAAACAAGGCATCGGAATCTTCCATCGACGCTAGATGAATTTGATGAACAGAAAAGGCAGTTGTAATTTGCCATCGTAATTCGGTCTTGTCGGTGCGATAAATCTGCCGGCAAGGCATGTGGACAGAGTAAATCGTTTCAATCATCCACTCAAATACCACTGACGAAACAAACATCAGCACTTGAGATGACTCTATGCAAGGTACGCATCAGCCCTATCACTTCTCACATCCCATCCCGATCTCACTACCCATCTTCACAAACACAATCTTGTAGAATTACATCCATCGATTGTGATCAAAATCCACTTTAAAATCACAAGTCCAGACCCGGCGTGACCGCGCTATTGACAAAATAAAGTCCAGACTCCGCCACTACCGAAGAATCGCGGTAACTAGCATAACTTTTGGAGAGTGACATTAAGTAAGAATGGATAATTAGGGTACTACATCATATGATGAATTGAAGTTGGCCGACCATTGTGAATGGGTAGTCTTAATTGAGGTGAGGTATGCGGGATTGTCATGGTTCATGGTAAAAGCATACAGCCGCATGTTGATGCGCCAACTAATTACAGATCAGCCACCAGATCGGTAATCAGCCAAACTAGTCAAAGCATCAAGAAGCCTTGTCGTGATCGACAGAGCGAAAGGGTCATGTCAAGCATGTCAAGATGCCGATTGTGCTAGCAGAAAGTCCGGCTTGGACACTAACCCACCGACCGGTTTTTACCGTTGACAGCGGCTGAACCCCTGATGCCAGAGCTTTAATGTGACTAAAGTGGTGATCTTAGTTGGCGGTGAGGCTAAAACTTTTTTAGATGAGAATATTGTCTTTTGGGGTAGTGTTGAACCATTGTGGTTAAGCTACGTGAGTCCGCTGATGTTTAGGTTAACTTAGCTTGATTGACTACTGGTGATGGTGATGAGGGTTTTCTTGGAGCATGGTGCTACCCTATATCGAAGGCTTTGCGGCCAGATATTTCGAAATATCTCATTCAAAGGATACAGTAGTGAATCCTATATTATCAATCAATCAAAACGTCCTTGCAGTGTCATGGTCTTGAACTGCGCTGCCTAAAACCCGAGTTGTCAGTTCGTTGAAATGGTACCTTCCATGAAAGGACTTGCCTCGAGGTTGTGGGAAGTCGCTGTCTGAATCACTTCTTCGGGAGTAAGTACATGTTCGTCAAAGTGTTCAATTCTCTTGCCAAAACGGCTGGTCAGCTAGCAGAAGGAAGTCACATTCTTTCATCCACTGTCTCTTCAACCTCCAGTCTTAGCACCCTCTATCTTCAAGTTCTTTCATCACCATCATCAATTGCACATTGAATCAACCCAGTTTTGGACCAATACTATCTTCAAACATCAAATCGACCCGTCTCATTTTCTGCGTCCACATCATCATTCGATATCATCAACATCATGACATCCGCATCCAATTCCGCCTCCGTTCGCCCACTAGAGGGTCTTGAGCCTCACAATTGCATCGATCCTGATATGATGGAATACTGGCAACAGGTGCTCAACCGCCGCCTCTCATGGATCCGTCACTATCGCAATAGTGAGGGCTTGGACCAAGCCGAGGAGTTACGAGCTGGCCCCGATGGACTTCCAACCTGCGACAACCTCCCCACTGAGCCTCACGACTTCGAGCCTCTCGATCGGCCCTCCAGCGCCGCCGCACTTAAAATTCTCTTTCAGCCCGACAACTATAGCTGGGCTCGACGGCATATCGTCACTCCCGAAACTCTCCAAAGTATCATAAAGATTCTGCAAGGAAGGCCTAAAGCCACTCATCTAGCTTGGCAGCATCTTCTCGACTGGATCTCCAGGACTCAATGGGGGACCTCAAACATAAGGTCCCTTGATCTGATACAAAGAATCACCAACGCGAAAAGAACATTCACCACAGACCTGAATCCGCTCAGAGACATCGTCGAGATGAACAAAGTCGAGAACGCCAACACTGAAGAGCTCCAGGGCAGGCTTTCGTGTATCAAGGACATGTGCCGCATCATCGGAATCGAAATCGGTGATGAACACAATTGGTTCGGAAGTCAAGACAACCAGAAGCTGGTCATGCAACGTGGAGCTCGGTCGTTCACACCGATGTAGAACATCTATCAGAAGCTTGTTGCAGATATGAGCCTAACCGGTATTACTGAGGAGACGGCTACCGCTATTTCTGCATCCATGGAGAAATTTCTCGAGTCTGATGCAAACAAAATGTTGGTTGGTCAGCTCGAGGCTGAGGTGGATAATATGGTGAATCATATCTGTTCCCAGGCCCCGGGTACTGAGTTTGATGTGGAGATGACAGATGCGGCAACCGCCGCTTGAGGCACGAAGAAGAAGAAATAGTCAGAGGAGGGAGGAGTATGAAGGTTTTCAAGTGGCCTTTCTTGTCGGGTCCTGTAACCTAGCAAGTTCTAACAAGAGTCTATATGTATACATCGTCATGTCAACCTCTCTCACAGCTTTGGCCATCCACTCACTCCCTTGTCTTGCAATATTCTCTGCCAATTCCTGGCCAGCCTTGGTTAACGCGAGGTAATTAACCAGCTCCGGAAGTTCCTCTAGACTTTGGCTGACAGGTATGTAATGCACCCATGGCACCAACCAATCATCATGCCACTCACGAAGCAGAGCTTGCTTTAACGGTAATGAGTTTGAAGCCAATAACTTATAGTAGCGTCCACTTATCCCGTTACCATCGAGGTCAAAAGCTAATTTTGAGTGGAAGGCTGCGTCTTTGTCAGCCCATGATTTGACGTTGAAGAATGTGCTTTGATCTCTGCAGAATTTCCGGTCGCATTGGAAGATTCTCGTGAATCCAACGTCGTATAACCGGCCATTCAGGAACCATGACTTGGCACTGCTGACCACACCGTCCTTTTCCCTCAGATACGTGTGTTCTTGATGTTCGAGATTCTGCGCCAAGGTCACGAATCTTTGTCGTTGATGCTTCCTCCACCGGTCATCCAGAGCGTATCCTCCAGTGGTCGAACCAGTCCAGTACAGATTGTCCTCCTTCTGTGACCAAGGAACATCACGGGTCTTATCGTACTGAAACTCTTCTTCGACGTATGCTGGGCTGGGGAAGAGAATGTCGCCCATTGTTGAGAATGCACCCGTTGACAAGACTGGTGCCAAGCCTTGGATGAGACGGAATGTCTTGGGGCTTATGAAAGCGCCGTGGATGTCTTTGTATTCAGGGTGTTTGCACAAATCTGACTCGGAGAAGTGATTCTTGACGAAGGGTAAGCCGTATGTTTCGAGGCTAGATTGATCGTCCCGTGAGGTCTTGGGCGATGGGCAAGATTCTGTGAGGGCATCCCAAGTGGGCTTCATCGACATATCACTGAGTCGGATAGACTTGTCCGCTTTGCCTGTCCTTGGTATCATCACCCTCGGTTCGTCAAAGTGGTTGATAAGGAACTTGACATCCGGCAGAACCCCTGGAAGATTCCATAACAACTTGTCAAAGAGAAAACTGTAATGTCGATCATACGAGCGGTTCGGATGTTGACACATCGTCCTGGCAGTCTTGCCAGAAAACTCACAAAGCCAAACCTCGCTTTCCGGCGTCTGATATACCCTGCTGATCATCTCAGAGACCTCTTGACCACTAAGTTTGAGAAATGGAGATATAGAGGTATGAATCACGTCAAAGTCGTCGATGAGGGGTGATTCATGCTTTTTTGCGAATTGGAACCATGCTTCGAAACCAGGTGGTGGATCAAGGCCATATCGTCGTTTGTATTCTTTTACTGCATCTGGGTAAGTTTGAGACTGGTGTATTAATTTACTTTGAAAGACTGATGTTGCTTCTTGAGCTAGAAGCTCGACGGGATGAGATTGAGAAGTGAATGCGTTCATTGCTGAGGATGTTGCTTCATCGATCATGTATTCGTTGAAAATAGAGGGAAGAAGAGAAGTCGATAAGCAGAACCAGAGGAGGAATTTTCCTTTGGATTGTTTGGGGAGGAGTTTAATTGTTTGATAGAGTGTGAAGAGTGAGACTTCGACGTGAGTTATGGTATGGAGTTGAGATGTTTGCGAGAAGGGACTTCTGGTGCATGCTAGGGCAAATGTTCCTATTGTGGTAGCAATGACCCATGATGTTTGCCGTGCCTGGTAAATGTTAGTTTTTATCATGAAGATAACTGATGGGTATGCCCACAGTTTGGATGGTGAAGAACCAAGAGAGCGCTTTGACTAAGCCTGTGAAGAACACGAGAATGATATCGCTGTTTGGAGGCCCTAGAACCAAGCATTGGAAAGCCAGAGCAGCGAGAAGGAGGACTGTAGTTCGACCTGCAATGGCCTTGATAGTTGCTTCGATGTCGATGGATGAAAGTGATAATAGTCTCATTTTGAACTCAGGGATGAGAATACTGTAGACGACCAAGAGGGACACACCCAGGATGATTGATACCGAGGATCCAAAGACGTCGCCATTTGAGAGAGAAAACACTGAAAGAACGGCAAGTAACGTTGTGCCCTTGATGGTATGGGTGAAAAATGAGTTTGAAGGAGGATCAGATGAGACAATTGACTGGAAATGTGTCTGTACTGTGAGAAGAAGAGGTGTCAAGATAGGCTTCGCTTGTTAGTATAGCTCTGGCCCAGTATCTCGTCATGAACTTACATAGAAGCCAATGATGTTACTCTCAGCTCTATAAAACGCCGCGGCCGTAATACCAAATGCAAGCAGCCATTGTGACAACGATGAATGACGTTGTTTCTGCGGATCATTCAATAACGGTGCAGATGCCCGGGTATCTCGGGACGAAGAATATCTGAAAAGAAAAGGAAGAACAGCCCAGCAAACAATCTCAGAGCACAGCTCCAGTCGTCTTGAAGGAAAGTACTGCGACACCGTCGTAAACACAACAGCTGCTGTGGCAGAACCCACTACCAGGTCAACAACGTTAAGGGGCGTTATGCCCATTGTGAATAGCGTCACCTGAGAAGCATGGGGAGACCCAAGCGGCAAGGCGAATATACTCAGCTGAACTCAGCAGTCAAACCAAGCCTTAAATCATCCAATGGCTTGGGAACCAACCAGTCACTTCAAAGGGAAAACATGCAGAATTTCCAAAAAGGACAGCAAAAGCCTCCTTAAGAAACAATCCCCCTTGCCCCCAGAAAAGCCAAGCGAGCTTGGCATGCGGGAAAAGCATCCTAACACCCTTGGCGCTACCGGTGAAAAATGTCCGGTCATATCAGGCACCTGCATACTTCGTTGGTTCCAAAGGAGCAGTAGTTTAATCCTTCGTGGCTATGTCGTCGTCACAAATACGGGGGCATTTTGTATCTTCTGATGATTTTGGACAATTCTATTGGATGGAGGGCGTTCTGTGCCGATCATCCGCTTTTTTTGTTGTTGTTGGTTGTGAATCGTCTACAACGACCAACACGAGATAGGTAACTGCCGAGGTGCCGAAGAGTCTTACGATGCGACCTTGATGAAATGCTTCATTTTCCCGCGGTATTTTGGTTGTTATTATGCAGGGAGAAGAGGAATTCCCATTATTAGCCAAGAAAACACTAATTCAAGCTTAATAAGGATATTCACAAGGGCTAGCGCGCTATGTCACCAGAAGTGGTTAGTATGGGGCAGTGTACACTGCGATTCATCTTATTCGTCGTCATGGTTTTTCTTGGCTTCTTAGATGTATCTCAGGAGAGATTGGGCTTATTCGTGGCAAACCTTATTCAGTTGCTTGTTGAATCTGGGGCGACGTCCCTGCCACTTCACAGCCTGAGCACCGCCATGTTGATAATCATGTGTATGTAACCAGTGCTGTAATAAGGTTCTTCATTTACAAGCGATGGAATTATCTAGAGACTTTGAGAAGTATTTGTCAAGTCTTGTAGATCATCACCGAGATACGCGTCTCAGACAATTTAGTCTGCTTGGCGAGTAAGCGGGGATAAACAACACCAAACATCAAACTTGTTCATTAGGTAAAACCCTGCGATATCGTCATGGCTGGTGTTCCTACGGCAAGAGGATGCGACGCTTGTCGTAAGCAAAAGAAAAAGGTATGTCATAAGAATACGTTCAGATCGTGATTAACAGGATCAGTGTGATCAAATCAAACCGACTTGCGCAAGATGCACACGTCTCAAGCTGAAATGCACAGGAAGTGGTGTAAAACGCTTCATGTTCAAATCCGAAAACTCCCAAGTTGTCAAAAAGCACTCAAGACCTGCACCTGCACCTGCACCTGCACCATCTTCACCACCGAGTAATGACAAGACCCTTGTTGCAGGGAACTTGGTGCATATCATTGAGTATGATAACCCAGGCTATGATATCTCCACGTATGGATGGTTCGTCAAAGATCTACCGCGTCATGTTGGATCCAGTAAACCTCTTGATGCAGCTATTACTGTGTTTGTCACGGGTTTTGCGCCGTTGAAGGATAAGAGGGTTTCAAAGGTTGATGCGTTGGATAAGTATGTTTTTGCATTGAAGGCGCTTAGGGAGTCGATGCAGGATCCTGTTCAGGCGTTTTCGGCGGATAATATGTGCTCGATATATCTTATCTCTATTTGTCAGGCAAGTCATCTATTCTGTTCATTCATTTTGTTGCGTCTTCTGATTGGTTGGTTACGCAGGAATGGTTGGGAAACACTGGTTCAGGCAATGCAAAGCACCATGAAGTACTAGGACACCTACTACAGAACGCCGTTCTAAAATCCCAGTTTAATCCTTCTGATAAACCACTTATGCAAACGATCTTCGCCGTTGTGGTAAGTCCTTTCCTCCTTACACTGTCTCATGTCTCACAAGAGGTTAGGTTCTTGATAGCTTCACCAACCCCAACATCCATCTTGGGCCGTGGTTCTGGCAAGCCTTCTCAATTCTAGGTGATGCCGCACGACCACTCAAATCCGGAGATGGCACATCTTTCGCGAGCCTCAACATTGTGACCATGGGTGAGATGTCATGTTTCATCCGCGATCCCGATCGATACCTCTATCAGATCCGATGCACATACGCTCTGATAAAAACAGAACATCCAAGGCTCGTTAAAGCAGCTGCAGTAGCAGTTGCCAAGGCAAAAGAGTCTGGATCAACATCACTGCAGAGAAGAATGGGCATGCGTTTCCATACAGCGAACGCAGCGATGCTCACAATGGCTACTATCCTAAACCGCATTCTCCGCTCTTACGATGGCGATCCTGCCCTCTTAGCAGATGCCCAACGTTTCGTCGACGAGAGTATCACCTTGGGTCAAGATGCCAGTTATAATAGGCCAATTGCAGCAGCTTCAGTGGCTACACCTCTCACAGTGTCATTGGCTGCTCTGAGAGATTATAGACGGGAAGAGGTTGAGAAGTTGCTGGCGGAATATCAGACTGACTTTCAAGGATTGAATTACTTTGGTGATGTTCTAATCATAAGAGAGAGATTTGAAAATATTGATAGGAATAATCAGAGGAAAGCAAGTTTGGCATTGATGAATCAAGGAGGGTTTAGTGGTGGTTTTGATGTGATAGACACTGAGCTCGAGACAGGACCTGTGTGTACGATACTGTGACGCAACATCTCAACAGAACTGCAGAATTAATTAGACAAACAATACAAGAAGCATAGACTATCGCGATTCATACCTGCTGCTCAATGCCCTCCAAAAACGTAACAATCGTCTCAATCATCTGCTCCAACCCCGGATCCTCAAGCGGATAATGACCGGCTCCATCCAACTTATCAGCCTTGACCCCAACCTTAGCAACATTCTTCAAAGATGCTTCAGAAACCCAAAACGGCGTCCAATTATCCATGGTGAGCCAGCCTAGGCCGAGAGAGTGCATGAGGCGACCCATAGGTGCACCAATACGACTCGTGAAGAGACTTCAAGACGTAGCGTCTATAACACTTTGGATCCTCATGTAGATGAAACAAATCCCAATGATACCCTTCAACTTCTCATTCATCCCCGCAACATGGAACGTCAAACCTCCCCAGCACTCAACCCATAAAGCACAATAGGCCGCTTATCAGTCTCATATTCATGATTAACAAACTCACTCGCGATATTAACCCACTCCTCATAGTCCCAAGCATGTTCCTTTTTCGGAACGGTACATCCATAGCCTGGCATGGCGATAGCGACGAGTTCGAAACCTGCTTTGTGGAGTGGTACGCCGTGATGCAATATGAGGCAGATTTTGGCGGACGGACTATACCATCTGTCGAGATAGAGAGCGTGGCCGCGATGATGATTGTGTATTGTATCCTCGATATATCTCAGTACAAAAAAGTATTCTTGGAGAAAACCAGCTGTTTTTGTCTACCTGATGGTGAGCTCTAATAATCGAGATCTGAGTTTTAATCTTGTTGGCCCTGTGACTCGCGACGTTACTCCAAGATTGATGATCAAACATATATGCATTAAGGTTGCATCGTCTCAGCTGTCACATAGGGTGCCATCTAGCCGTTGCATTTATGAAACCTCACAAGGATAATGAATAAGGTTATCAGATTAATCAGACGAAGGTGCAGATACATATACTGGGTTACTCTGCAGACATCCAATTCTGTTAGAACTTGAGCCTTGTCAATTGATCATCTGCTTCGGATTCTTTAATTTCGCAGCTTGAGACGCCGTGACAATTGAAAATTACATGATAATTAGTCAATGTCTCACGAAAAGCTCAAGGACTTCATCCAATACGGCCAAAGTAACGTCGCACCACTTGTCGCCTAACAACAATTGACAAGCTTGGCATCAAAAGGGCGCTGAACACGGCCAACACACGCTTATTCAACGCGGCTTAACTTCCCTCTGCAGAAAAAAGCTCCAAGGGTCTCGGACATTTTAATTACAGGAATAGCCATAAACCCGTTTTATGCCGCCTTAACTCAATCCACCATCTAACGCCATGCAATCATCGCGTTCAAGTCTTACGCAAGGATCTTCACGCGGCCCGTAGCACAGAACATTCCCAGAAGGAATTTTTTCTCAATCCTAGTTTTTCTCATGTCACCCAACTCCACCGCGCACCTCCGATCGGAAGGTAGATGTGGATTTCGCGTATGTAAAAAAAAAAGTCAAGTAAAAAATGCCCAGCTTTTTCGGCTCCATTTTCTACGTAAAAGAAATAACAAAAACACGAGTAAGGGGGGCGGGTTCCACTGTCAGATGTTCTGTGAAATGATTTAAAAGCAAAGCTGACACAACCTTAAAATCTACTGGAAGAATTTGAGTTAAGGTTGCTAAGGTCTCGGTAGAAAGAGGCTTAAAGTGGCAATTAGGGAGATAAATGCCGTACGGAGTCAGGGC
>PVPY01001711.1:0-13076 GCA_002982035.1 Fusarium algeriense | reverse complement strand
TGAAGACCAACAACTAAACAAAACAATGACTCCCAACTATCGTACATATTACTTTCCCAAAATTCACAAAAGATAAAATTCATTAAAAGACAATCTTTAATCAATCATGTTGCTTTGCTTATTTCTTGCCAGTGACGGTGCCGACAACAACACCAAGGCCAAGGCCACTGAGGATCTTCTTGAGACCAAGACCTCCGAGTAGACCATCAAGGAGGCCACCAAGACCAAGACCGTTCAGCTGAAGACATTGTTAGCCGGATGATCAACGAATCGTTATAGAACAAATGATCATGACTTACCAGAGGGCTCAGGATGGGACCGAGAAGCTTGCCAACAAGGCCAAGCACACCGCTGAGCAGGAGACCAACAGCGGCGACGATCTGGAAGAGAGGCTCTGCGAGAAGAGCCCAGAGAGGGTTAATCTCCTTCTTGGCATGGGGCATACCTTCGAGCTTGCGCTTACCCTCCTCAATGGTGGTTTGGATCTCAGTGGAGAGCTCCTTGAGAAGGTTGGCAAGGTGAGCTTCCTCAGGAGTAGCTTCACCAGCAGCAGTCTTCTGCTTGGCGTTGCGGGAGATACGGCCATCAGGGTCAAGACCACGGATGATACCGTTGGTCTCAGTCAAGATCTTACCACCTTCCTCGATCAGAGGCTTGACCTGTCGGACAAGTTCCTCCTCGTCACGGTCCTCAGGCTTCTGAGCCTCAGCGGCGCTGATCTTGTCCTTGATGGACTTGCAGATAGGTCGGAGTCGCTCCAGAGTCTGCTCGATCTGGTAAGCGAGCGACTGGGCAAGCTTCTTGTTCTTCTCCGCCTCCTCAGCCTGCTTCTTCTCATCGGCCTCGGCCTGCTCGCGTTTGATGCGCTCCTCCTCAGTCTCACCCTCAGGCTCGGGCTCTTCCTCCTTGGGGATATCCTCGAGAAGAGAAACGTGACCAATGACGCTCCCCTTCTGGTTGAAGACATCACCATCTTCATCAATCTCCTTGCCGGCGCAGTCAAGGAGCTCACCACTGGTAAGCTTACCGATGATGTTACCATCAGCGTCAACAACGTTGCCCTCACGGTTCACCTTGCGACCAGCAAGAGGGTTGTGCTTCTGCTCCTTCTCGGGCTCCTCCCAGCGCTCGGCCTTGCCAATGACATTGCCGTTTGAGTCGACAATCTCGCCATCATCATCGACAGCACGTCCAACCAAAGCCTTGGCATCTCCAATGACAAGTCGTCCAATAGTCTCGCCAGCTTGGTTCACAACCTTACCATCCTTGGAGACGGTGCAGTTCTTAAGTCCAGCGAAAGGACCATCCTTCTTGCCACCACGCTCGCCTTCAGAAACAAGCTCGGCCTTGCCAATGACGTCGCCAGACTCATTTCGGATGTTGCCCTCTCGGTCAGACATGCGTCCGACAAGCTTCTTGACATCACCCTCAATTACACGACCGTAGATCTCACCAGACTCGCTGACGAGGTTACCGGCCTTGTTGACACGCTTACCAGCAAGGGCAGAGTTGTCGATGGGCTTCTCGGGCTCCTCCTCAGGGGCTTCCCAGCGCTTGGCCTTACCGATCGTGTTACCACGGCGGTCGAGGATGTCACCATCCTCATCGACCTGGCTACCCTTGAGCTCCTTGGGGTTACCCTCGATGACCTCACCGACCTGCTCACCCTGGTACATGACACGGCCATCAGACTCGACGGTGGCACCAGGGAAGTGCTCGAAGGGAGCAGATGACTTCTCCTCGCGCTCTGCGACGGAGACAGGCTCGCCCTTACCGATAACCTCACCGAAGTCATTCCAGATGTCACCGTTCTCATCGGATCGCTTGCCAAGAAGCTCCTTCAGGTCACCCTCGACAACCTTACCGAGAACAGTGCCGTTGGAGTCCACAAGCTTGCCGACCTTGTTGACCTTGGTGCCCTTAAGGATGGAGTAATCCTTCTTTGGGACGCGGTCCCACTCAGGGAGAGGCTCAGCCTGGCCGACGACCTTGCCGTCTCTCCAGATCTTGCCGTTCTCGTCTGACTTGAGACCAACGAGCTGTCGAATCTCACCCTCAGTCACCTTGCCAATAGTGTCGCCCTTGTCGTTGACAAGGCCGCCCTCCATATCGACAACGGCACCCTTGAGAATGGAGAAGTCCTTCTGCTCACCACGCTCCCACTCAGGGAGAGGCTCAGCCTTACCAACGGCCTTGCCAGTTCGGTTCCAGATGGTACCCTGGTCGTCAGAAGCGAGACCTATGAGCTGCTTGATCTCACCCTCGATAACCTTGCCAAAGAGGTGGCCCTTCTCATTAACGAGGTGTCCGTTCTTGTCGACAGTAGTGCCCTTTAGGATGCTGTAATCCTTCTGCTCACCACGCTCCCATTCGGGAAGAGGCTCGGCCTTTCCGACTTGATTGCCGGTTCGGTCCCAGAGAGTGCCCTGGTCGTCAGAAGTGAGACCAATAAGTTGCTTGATCTCGCCTTCAATGACACGTCCGATGAGGTGGCCCTTGTCGTTGACGAGGTTTCCGTTATTATCAACAGTAGTATCCTTGAGGATTGAGAAGTCCTTCTGCTCGCGGTCCCACTCAGAGATGGGCTCGGCCTTGCCAAGTTGCTTGCCGGTCTTGTCCCATATGATACCTTGGTCGTCAGGATAGAGGCCGATGAGCTGCTTGAGCTCTCCTTCGACGACCTTTCCGAGCTTGTCACCCTTCTCGTTGACGAGATTACCCTCTTTGTCGACGGTGGTGCCCTTGAGGATGGTGAAGTCGAGAGGCTCTTTGGCAGCCTCCTCGCCCTCAGCCGCCTTATCCTCAACGGCCTCTTCACCTTCGGCAGCCTTGTCCTTAGCCTCCTCGCCAACGCCGCCAGCGACTTCTTCGCCTTCAGCAACCTTGCCTTCGGCTGTCTCTTCTCCTTCGGCGGCCTTGCCTTCAACATCCTCGGAGAGATCGCTAGCGGCCTCCTCGCCCTCAGGGACCTCGCCTTCGGCAGCCTTGTCCTTGGTCTCATCCGTGAGGTCGGCAGCGGCCTCTTCACCTTCGGGGACTCTGCCTTCGGCTGTCTCTTCTCCTTCAGCGGCCTTGCTCTTGACCTCGTCGGTGACGCCAGCAGCTTCCTCTCCGGGAACCACAGACTTTA
This sequence comes from Fusarium algeriense, assembly GCA_002982035.1. Taxonomy (NCBI): domain Eukaryota; kingdom Fungi; phylum Ascomycota; class Sordariomycetes; order Hypocreales; family Nectriaceae; genus Fusarium; species Fusarium algeriense. The sequence goes on along the minus strand of PVPY01001711.1, from coordinate 9,946 downwards.
GATCATCACCAGAGGCCATAGACTTGTCGCCGTCATCACCGGGAGCTTCGCCGCTAGGGATCTCGTCACCGGGAGCCTCAGACTTAGGACCATCACCCTCAGGGACCTCAGGAGCCTCAGACTTGGGGACGTCGTCCTTAGCACCCTCAGTCTTCTCCTGAAGCTTATCCTCGACGTCCTCAGGTATGGGAACGTCTTGCTCGTCGACCTTGGAAGTGACATCGTCCTTGGCTTCTTCGGGGATATCTTTAGCGTCTTCGGGGGCATCCTTGGCGGTATCTTCCGCCTTGTCGGTTGTTTCCTTAGCCTCCTCTGGAACAACCTCCTTGAGCTTATCCTCGCCTTCGGCGGGAACGTCACGGTCCTCGAGGCTGATATCCTTCTGGTCCTGGTCCTTGTCCTGGTCCTTAGACTTGACATCAGGTGTCTCGTCCTTGACCCCAGGTGCCTTGGGAGTTTCTGCAGGTGTCTTTGTGTCAGTGGCTTGAGAAGTAGCGCCTGACTTGCCTCCTAGGCTGTCAGTTACGCCGCCAGCGGCATCCTTGCCTGTCTCGCCCAAATTTTTAGCTGTTTCACCGACAGCTCCTGTGACACTACCGACGGTGTCTCCCAGGCCGCCGGACTTCTTGTCTTTGGACTGGGTTGTATATTCGCTCTTTGCCTCGTCGTGGGAGTCGTCCTCCTCCTCAGGCTTTCCTTGTCCAATAGGCAGGGTCTTGCCTAGAATATCGCCTGAAGAGCTGACAACATCACCGGCAGTGTTGACGGTGTTGCCTACGAGGTTCTTGAGATTATCGGTGTCGGCGATCTTGCCGACAATGTTGCCGGCGTCATCTAGGACATCTCCAGCATCATTCACGACGCCAGCTCCGCTCCTGGGGATTGACTCAAGGTTGACTGCAATGGGGACGATAAGCACTAAACTTGGTTGGAGGACTGTGAACGCACCAGGGGATTCCTGCTCTTTGGAAGCTGTGTCTTTTGTTGTGTCCTGAGCCTGAGAGGACACATCCTTTGTCTCGGACATGGTGATGTTTTGTTATTTTTTGTTGTCGGTGGTCTTCGTCTCTTCAACTCCTTCAAGATCAAATAAGGGTATCTTTCAGATAATAGAGGGTTTGGGGGTATCCTTGTATTGTTTTGATTGCCGCTGTGTAAGTTGGCTAAGAATGGAATGAATTGATACTTTTGTCGAAATCGCAACCAGCACCACATCTTTGACTACTTCTACCGACACATGCCGCATACAAATCAAGTTTTACAGCAGCCATTCAATCACGTCAATTAACAGTCACAGCGTCAGTGTGAGCACCACATCGAATTAGCTATGATACTGCGCCGCACCTGTTATCGAACGAGAGCTGCAACAGCCACATGTCATGATGAAATCGAACCGTGGGATGGTGTGGCGAGAGCTGTTGGATGACGTATCGAGGAGCACTCCTAACATGAATCAAATGCACAAAGAGAGCTCTGTGTGCTGAAAGCTGTGAAAGCTCACCAGGATGAGGCTGCTTCTCCCCTGGTCGCGACTTTGTCGACGAGAATGTCGGGCGGTTGGGATGAGAATGATGCATTACTGACCTCACCATGACAATCGGCCCGCGAACTTAAAGTGGTTGATCATGTGCTTCATACATACTAGAATTCGCCATTCATCAAAAAAGGCGGACCAGCTGCGAGGCAGCAGTGACACACCTATCCCCTCAATTGTCGGAAGGCTCCCGAAAGTACCTTGCCCCACATGGCCCCTGTTACTTGACAGGTACATGAGGAGAACCTAAAGACCTGGGACGAATTTACGCCTATGGCACAGCATAAACTTGTCCGAAGGGGAAAAGAAGCTAATTGCGTTGCTTTTCAGGGCCAGCGGGTTGGGCAGCCAAGGTCAAGAAGCTTAAGGAAGCCTTTGGCGCCGGTCAGCAATAATAAGAAGAGGTCTCAATTAAAGAGGAAGAGGCCTGAGGCATCAATCAATTTGGGGGTGAGCAGTGTGATGTCACGATTTGTAACTCAAAATATTGTTGGAACATCTATCATAGGCTAATTTAGGTAGGGAATAATGTACCCTCTATTCTTGCATTTTAATTGGGCAGAATCCCTGGAGTGACCTGGCGGGAGCCTTTCGACAATTCAGGGGATAGGTAAGCATGCATCGAACACTCAATTCGTTGGGCGGTAACTTCTGTTCTGCCATCAGCTGGCATGAATCGATCGTACTTTGTTAACTTGACGGTGATTGGTTGTGTTTTTCGACTAGGTGTTGGAATGGCTAGTAACCCAAGGACGAGAGAGCACCAGGGTGCAACATAACCACACACATCCTACAGAGTACGCTGTGTAGATACATATTCACATTCCCAAGGTCCCGAGTTACCCAACACCGAGCATTCCACTGAAGTGCTGCGGTATGGGGGTCTGGTCTCGTCCAAACCCTTGCCTGTTTCTTATTCTACGCTTTAAGTGCAGAAAATGGTTCCTTCTGGTCCTCGCGGGGCTTAGAACAAGTCGATTAAAGTTCAGTTCCTCTAAGTGTTCAATGCCTCTTGTTAACTGTTGAAGTGACGCCTAGATCGGGCCATATCCGGGGCGACAATAGTAAAGCTGGCTACACTGCACGGTAATGGAGATACGGCTGGGTCAGGAGGGAGTGTGCTCCACGCCAGATAGTAAGGATCGAAATAAACTCGCACACGGCGTCCTCGTCCAAGGAGGCAGCAGGCAAGCAAACAACTTAACATTCCTGGGATTCATTATTTACAGGCGCCGCATCTTTGCTAGTAAATCAACAGTGACTGATGGACTTACACGACGCCGCACATGAGGGACAATCAGAGACCGTGCAGCTGCTTCTCGACAGAGGCGCAGACGTTAACGCTTAAGGCGGTTACTATCTCCCCAATGCGTGCGGACCTCCGTGTTGGTCACAACGAGGGGTTATGGCCAATTAAAATGCACGAAATAAATGGTACAAATTTCCTCTGCTAAATTAGGTGGTGATAGAAGTCCCAACAATATTTGCTTTGACAAATTGCAACATCACAGATACGGCATCCGAAGGTGGTCTGACTACGCACCTTAGGCCGCTTCCTCTTCTTCTCCTCATTGCCGCTGGCCTCCGTAAGAGGGCTCCATTCCGGGGCTTTTGTTCTTAGCTGCCCCTGCCGACACCCTTGACAGGCTAGGCAGTCTGATTTGACATAACGGTCGACAAAATTGATCTCGCGGTCCACGTGTTTAAGCTGTAATTCGGCATCCTGTAGATCACGCTCGTCCCCTGCTCGGTAAAGCTGCCTTGCCTGACTGTCATAACCATAGGCGTTGAACAATTCGTTATAAATGCACACTCGCCACTTCCTGTGATTTGTGTATCTCTTCCAATTTGGCTGCCCGTGAAGTTGAACAACGTAGCTGTTAACAAGGGCCACATCAAGGAGGAAGGTCCAGGCTAGTGCCTGCCACGGGCCCCGGCGTAGGGTATGATCATACTTATAATATGACCTCAATTGGTCACCGCGGTCAACATGGTTCATCTCGTCGTTATAAGCAGCAGCCACTGTCGGTATGTTGATCATCTTGACAGCCTCGTCACCAAAAAAACGGCGTATCGGCTTGGCTTCTGACTTCTTGGACGACGGCTGTTGAAATGAGAAGATGCTTGTTGCTTAATTCGTCCTAAAAGTGCAGCAGGGGAGCCACAGTTTATGTACAGTCACGATCTCTTGTAGAATGTTCCTCCTTCTTCCACACCTTGCCACCGCCTTGGTCGCCTCACACTTGTGATCTCCAACAACGGCTTCTTCCTCTGCCGGACGACACGCTCATCGTCGGCGCTGGTGAACACGGTAGACAAGAATAACACAAGCTTGTTGTCCTTCCAAGCGATTTGGTTGACCTAGGGATACGTAACGAAGACGGATTAGTAAGGTCTTCTCAGCCAAAAGTGTCTGAAGCCAGTACCTGGTTGTCAAGGGTCGGTATCGCTTTGACGGCATTAAATTCGTACATTTTCTTCACCCTGCCATCATCGCTCTTATTCTTGACTAATTCCCTCGCTGATGCCGTCGTTCGTACGAGCCGTGCCGGTGGCCCTGTAGCCCTGCTTGCGGAGGTTGTGGAGGAGAGGTGGGGCCGAGAAGAGGTTATCCACAAATACGTGGTTTGTCGATTTTGGTAGCGTTTTTGTAAGACCAATAACGACGGCTTGGGTCGAATTCATTGCTTCATTGTCGTATTCCGTATCATGGATTTCCTCTGCGGCCTTGTCTGAGACCTTTCTTCTTTTCCTACGCCGGGCTTGTGAGGGTTGTGATGATAATGTCTGTGTTGAAATTTCAATACCAACGGCGTCGTGTTCTGCATCTTTTATATGCCATAGCCAGTGAATAAAGAAACCCAGCTGTGGTATAACCCAGATCTTAAAGCCCACGGGGTCGGGCTTGCTTTTGGTAGTCGTGGTAGCGTCACTTCTGCCCGTAGAGTGGATTATGCACTCATCAATAGCTAGGTGGGAGCCAGGCCGGAATAGGTGCATGGATACGGCTTGTATGTGCTCAGGCCACTCTTCGACGCCTTGGAATACCCTCAGAAGTGGTGCAGTCTCGTCAACTCGAGTGTGGTCAAAGGGGCGAAGGTGCCTGTGGATAAGTTGAAAGTTATCGTATGAGATGAACTTAACAAATGAGTGCTTAGCGCGTTGAGCACCTGGATTGGGGCTCACCCAATAGCTTCGTATGCTCCTTTCCTTATGCACTCCTATATAAATAAGCACTGCAATCGTCGTCATCACCTCTGAAGCCGATGGACCTTCCCATTTGTGGAGTTTTGAGGTTCGCTTCATTTCGGTTTTCCAGTTGTCGATCCAACCGTTCAGTCTAAGCTACGAGACCCAGATTTTGGTGTAGGCGACCCATTTCTTAACGAGGGATATAGGGAGGAAAAGTTGGAACAGCTTCAGAGGCGTTGGAGGCAGGGTGTTGATGTGAAATTCACGTGTTTCCGTCAGCGCTGCCCATGAATCAAATCCAATCAAACAAACTGGCAGACAAATCAATCAAATATGCCAAGATCTTATTTCAAACCAAAAAAATCAAAAATACCGGATTTGAAATAACATTTGATATATTTTATACAGCATAGCAGTTTGGGGATCTAGCCTGCTCCGCCGATGAGTGCCTCTTTGTAGCCTACCCGGAACCTGGTGAATGCCTGGAGAGTGGATCTGTCCAGTCAGAGTCTTCACTGATACTACCCATTAGTGAGCTACCCCCCATCATCATTCCCAGATATTTCCAGATCCGCCAGAGAAAGTATGCTTCCTAATATTTCCCCTCTCCGCCCCCACATCGTCAGATCGCGTCGTTGGCAGCCTATTTACTTCTCCCTACGCGTGCTGGCCCTTGGCCCCACCCTTCTTCGGCTTTACAGCTACAGGGGTAGTGCGGTCAAGCTGGGGCCTAATAGTGACTAGGAGAGTTGAGCTAAGAGCACAAATGGTGAGATTTGAAATATTTGAAATATTTGAATAAATATTTCAAACAACAAATCCAGCATCGCGGGCTATCAAATATTTCAAATATGACCCTAGATTTGATTTGTTTGATTTGAGGTCAGCGCTGCAAGGCTGTCGCAGCACAACAGCATCCTCCCACCTTCGCGAATCGCCCGACGCAAAAGGATCTCGAGCTTTCAAAGAGCGAGACTTACTTTGCAAAATGTCAAAAAATTCATTATTTCCTCAAGAGAACCCTTCCAAGGCCAGAAGTAATAATAAATTCATTCTACACCCAGTGATGTGCCTTGTGTACGAAGCCATCAGGTCAGTCGAAATTACCCTTTTGAGTTTCACAGTCACCGCACTAGCCTATCTGGGACTTAGCAGCCAAGCCTCTAGCCAACCAAGGTTTAGCGGTCAACTCAGGGGCAAGCTCATTCCATCAAGCTGCAGGAACTTCAAGACAACGCAAGCCAATCACCGTAATGTTGTATCTTGATCGCTCTGCCTGAAGCACCCAAAAAGCGTGGGCGACCTCGAAAGTACGATACACCAGAGGATAAAGCAAGACAAGATGTTATTGCTAAACGCGCCCGACACTAATCCATTTTCACCACCTCAGACTAGAAGCTTCATGTATGGTAAAAGCACTTAGCTCAATAATTAATATTATATTAGGGTCTGCAAATCGCTCCTGCTCACTATTTATTAAGTTCTTACTCTTTGTTGGTGTGATATCATATTGCAACTTATGGGCCTCGCCGTCGGTTCTCAATGTTGTCGCCAATCAGATTCTAGCGGCGAGAACTAAACCCCGTTTCATTTCAGTTGACATGCTGACTAAGTATGGCGGATCAAAGATTTGCCGTCGGTTGCTCAGTCTAGTTGCTTGCCAGAAACGCGACGTTCGCTCTCTCTTGTCTTTCTGAACGTGTCCCATCCGCCATGAGAAATGAATCGCAGTCCAAGGCCATTGAGAACAACCCTATTGGAAATGGTCTTGATGCCTTTCGTGCGTCTTTCGATTCGATATGCGAAGGCGCGGGTATCTCCTCCACTCCAGACGCGTTAGACAAATTTGCCCAAGAAGGTAATAGGTAGTCATCAATCATTTTGTTCCGGGTCGCCCTCGTCTAACCTTCGTGTAGATCTCCAAAATATTATCCTTGTCCTTGTTTCGGCGCTACAAATCCTCCCGGCTTCTCGTCTGCTTCGAGCCAGTAACGGAAGAACGCTCTTCAGCGAACTATCAAGACTCAATGCAGCGATTACATCTGACGACTTCGACCTCGATTCAATTAAATCTCTTCTGAAATCGGCCCTAGCCAGCGAACCCGATGCCCTTATCTGGGATCGAGCCTATGACGCTGTCGCCGAATCCACCCCGCCTCCCCGACCGATAGCCTCTTCCCTCCAACAGACCCCATGGCTGCGGAATACAAGCAGCTTCGCAAACTCGTCCGAACATCGCAAATACGTGGATGACGTGCTAAAAGAGGAGCTTGGGTCTATGTATGTCGGGGTCCGTTACTTTCATGACGCGTACTTTGGGGGCGTGGCCGGCCTTGACGCAGTGTCCCAGGCGTTCTTCAAGCAATGTGTGGAAGGCAGCGATCCACTCTTTGAGGACGGTTGGAAGGGATGGCCCAGGGATGTGAACCAGGATGATGTGCTTAGCTGGTTTGCCGACTTCAGCGACAAACTAGCGGCGTTCGCAGGCAGCCACGAGTCAATCCCAACGCATCAACATCGACGACGGCCTCTTGCCCAGCCCAATAAGCCAATACAAGGTTCTACCGGAGAGCGCAAGTTGGACATCGGTTTTGTCAAGGATACGAGTGCTGGGAAAGACTCGCGGTGCCGCTGGTCGCAGATCTTGGTGCCTGGAGAGCTGAAGAGCAACCCATCCGCCGACAAGGCCTCGATGGCGTGGCTTGATCTGGGGAGGTACGCGAGGGAGGTGCTCGTTGCGCAGAATACCCGTCGCTTCGTCTTGGGCTTTACCATCTGCGGGTCCCTCATGAGGGTATGGGCATTTGACCGGCTCGGGGGCATCGCATCGGAGCAGTTCGACATTAACAAAGATGGCCGTCAGTTTGTGTCCACGATCCTTGGCTTTCTCTGGATGAACGAGGAGCAGCTAGGGTTCGACCCGACAATCATGACGGCAAACGGGGAGCGATTCATCGAGGTCAATCGGAATGGTTCGACCGAGCGGATCATCATCGACGAGGTGATGCAGCGGGCGCCTTGCATAGCTGGTCGAGCGACGACATGTTGGAAAGCCCATCCCGAAGGACAGCCGGAGATGCTGCTTGTCATTAAGGATTCGTGGCAATATCCGGAACGAGATGAAGAAGGCGAACTACTACGCGAGGTGACTGACAAGGGTGTTGTTAACGTAGCCCGGTACTATCACCACGAGACGGTTCAGATTCACGGGGCTGATGATGACATCCGGAATAATGTTCGAAGAGGGCTGGACATCACGCACGCCGCGAACTACCGTCCGGGACGGCCAATGCGGCGAAACAACATCGCGTCTGGCACATCAAGAGAGGGTCACCGTCACAGCAGCGCCAGTGCCAGCAGAAAGCGGTCATCCAGCCAAGCTGGCGCTCCTCTTCCTTCTAGCAAGCGATCTTGTTCCGTGTCTTCAACGAAGGCCGCCAGTTCACTACCAAATCGGATACATCGGCGTGTCATTCTCCGAGACTACGGGATGCCTATCTACAAGGCGAGCTCTCTGTCGGCTCTACTTGCTGCGTTCGAGCGGTGCATCGAAGGACATGAGTCTTTGTATAAGGCAGGCTTCCTTCACAGAGACATCTCGATCAACAATCTCATGATCAACGAGGATGATGATAACCCCTCCTGGCCTTCCTTCTTGATTGACCTTGACCTGGCTATCAAAGAGTCGCGAGAGGCTGCCTCAGGAGCAAAGGGGAAGACCGGAACACGGGCTTTCATGGCAATTGGGGCGCTCCTGGGTGAGCAACATTCTTTTATGCATGATCTCGAGTCATTCTTCTGGGTGTTATTCTGGATATGCATCCACTACAATGGAGCAGACGAGGCCAGAGTCGTTGTAGAATTTGATAAGTGGAATTATGTTGATATGGGAGAATTGGCAAACTTGAAGAAAGGGCAAGTTTCCCACGAAGGTGACTTCATCAAAACCGCGGAGGAGAATTTCACTTCCTATTATCAACCATTGGTACCTTGGGTCAATAGGTTACGGAAAGTAGTGTTTCCAAATGGTGGGAGGTGGGAGAGAGAGGACAGAAGACAATATGCTCGGGTGAAGGAGATCCTTCAGGAGGCGGGACGGGACCCAAAGGTATTGGGTGGACGGACAGCATTGTAGGCTTGTGGCGGAGGGATATGGTGGCCATGTACCCCAAGAAGAGCACTGTAAAGCATGACGAGCGTGATTCGCAGCGGCCAGATAATACAGGTAACCCCACATTCATCTTGTCAGCGGTTGCGATGCGCCCGCACGCTCTTCGGCTCCTTCGCGTCGACGTTGCTCTTGACGTAGGCCGGGCGGAGGATGGTACAAGCCTACAGGCTGAGGAACTCTTGTAGAGTTCCTTTTTGTGCCCCGCTTTACAGGGGGTAGAGTTCTTTTTTGCTACTACCAATCATAACCCCCGTGATCTTGTTACGTAAGGGCTGCGCTAACCTAGGCGACCGTTACGTGCACATCCCCCTGTGCACATAAGGGCTTCGCACATCCCCCTGTGCATGTAATATCCTTATGTAAGCTAAAGTGATCACAATAGCCCTAAACAGCAATAAGAGGTTAAAAGTGAAGCTATTTACACAAGGCCTATACCAGTAGATATAGAAAAACGAGGTGGTGACGATGGAAGTGCTAATAATAAACTCAATTAACGCAACTTTAACTTCAATTAGATTGTATAATAGGGGTCCCAATTGTCAAAATATACCTGCCGTGCTTGACCAGTACGCACCGCTGCGTTGATGCAGTCTTGTATACCATTTTGCCCCTGATAAGGCCCCTCTTCAAGCCGTATCTGTTCTTCGAGAGCGGCATGCTCCTCTTCAGCCTCTTCAAAGTCAAGATATGCATAAATCTCCTCTTGAGTCCAATCCCGTTTCTCTTTACCAATGCCTAGGTCACACTGACGATTCATTCGCTTCCAATCAAGGGCATATTTAACTGAGGATTTGGAGTATTTTGCAGGCAGACCTTTTGCTTTCCTATATGCCTTATCATCCTTCTTAGCTCGTGGAGGCAAGGTAGCACGCCACGCCTCTCGGGATGCTTTGTAACGGTTATAGATAGCCTCAGGAGTATCATACTGAAGGGGGCTTGGTTCTCTTGCCTGTGGAGGTGGTGATGAAAAAGTAAAAGGGGTAGTTGCAATATATATTGCTGTTTGTGTAGTTGTTGTTGTAGTCATTGTAGCCGTAACAGTAGGGAAT
>PVPY01001710.1:0-25197 GCA_002982035.1 Fusarium algeriense | reverse complement strand
CAATCCAACCTTGGAGGCCGAGGGAGCAAAAAGACGTAAGACCTTGAATCACGGTGGCAAAATAAACGTGTTAAATGGCCTACTAAATTTATCCAATATCATCCTAAGTTTACCTAAGACTCTTGTTACTTTAAGATCCATAAAGATTCTTGAATTTTTTTATTTTATTTTATCTTATCTCCCGAGTCAAGTCAAACAATCTCACTACATGATGAATAGATTATCTTGATCATCAAACATCACACCAAGAAAACTGCTTGCGTGTGCTCTCCCCCGCAACAATGTAATGCAACATTGATCGTGATAGTACTAGTTATCATTCGGCCCTGCTCCAGGTTCTTGTGTGCTTAACAATATACCATATTGGGAACGCAATGGACAGTAAGACGGAAAGTTTCTAACGGAGATGGTCCGGAAATGTTACACAACCCGAGCGGGCCGCTCTAAGATATTCTATTGACAATGGTCATTGGGTTCGTCGTAGAAGAAGAGGGGTTGCGGTGTGGTCCATGTATGAATTAAATTTATTGTGAGTTGATATTATTTCTTCGCTTTTTCGAGTCGGAGGATGAGTCGGCCTGTTCACAAATGATTCGTCCAGTCAACCCACATGAAACATGAGAATTGATTGACATGTAACAAGGGATGAAATGTCCCGATGGCTGGCTATGAATAATAGAATAGCAAGAAATACCTATATAGAATATTATTCGTGTGGGGCTATTACGATTCAAAGAAAGAAAGACGCCGAGTGGAAAATGCCTGACCCCAGACATAGAGAGGGTCCACTATCAAAGGTGCCAATGCTAGTATCAAAAGTTCCTTTGTTGAGCATGGAAAGCCTGAAGAGCGATGAGGTATGTCCCGAAGAAAAAGGTACGTACTCCGGAGAGTTCCCAGGAGTCTGGTTCGCTTTTGACGAACGAATCAGCAACCGGATTGAATCATTATTCATCGAAACGGTAACAGGGCACTTTTGTAACGGAACAAGATGCCGTTTTCTATATTGGTTGGTTCTTGTCCTGTTCTTGCTCCTGCGATGCGGCGTCTCGGATTAATGAAATGAGAACTGAAAATATCTTTACTGCAAAAGGACTTTTGTGCGAGTAAAGCATCCTATCAATTAAGAGAACGACTTGCATGTCTCGTGTTTAAGCGATGAGCTCCGGCCGGATATTGAAATCGAGACCCGGCCGAGAGAAATATCGATTGTGGCTTATGTGCGTTGAATAGATTAGTCCGTATCGAGGCTTAAACTCTATCGGGCGCCTCCCTCGATTTATTGGTATGGCTTTTTAACTGTTGAAAACGGCAATTGCCATTACACCCAAGACGGACTATAGTTGAGGACATAGCCCAATGGCCGAAAGAGAGTTGGGTGATTATCATAATATCAAATATATACTTCCAAGGTTAAATACATGCTACGTAGTAAAAGCTTCCATTGGCAGTGGAGAGAAAGTCTCTCAGGCAAGTTGTGTGCCGGTTATCCGTCACACTTTTGTGACCTCCCCGACCAGGACTAGCGAGGGCAGGTGGGGCCGTGTGCTGCAACTTCCTCGTGCGGTTGTGTGGGTTTGTGAGACCCTAGCAAGCCTAGTTCGCGCGGGACCTTTTGGCGGGAAGGTGGTCCTTTTGAACCTGCAACATGCGGCTGCCATTGACAGTCCACCTTGCGACTGTAGCAGGCGCAGGCGCAGGCACAGAACAGGTCAAGCAAGCCATGCCATGTGTCGTGCTTTCCCGGAGCCAGGGGTCCTTTAACGATCAGGGTGCTCTTACCTACCTTGCCCAGTACAGTATTATACACTGCCCAGCTCTGCGGAGTAGAATCGAATCGACAACCAAGCCTTGGAAAGAAGAGGAGAACCCTGGACTTGGCACCACCAACAACATCTTGCACTCTTCATCATCACGACATATTCAAACCCGACAATAGAACCTTCAAGACAGAAATATAGGGCCCTACACCAAATCTGAAGAAGATATCCACTAGCACAGGCGAGATCGGCAGTCAGCGCGGAAATCCGGCGCATTTAGTACAGTAAAAGCTGCTGCACTTTCATGCGCTCTTCAAAAGTGCGGATCGCATCACATCCGCACATCCCACAACCCGGCCGAGACAAAAGACCAATCAAGACTTTGTCGCATCAGATCCAAATGTGATTGTCCTGACTTACTCGATTTAGGCGAAATCGCCCTTCTCGAAAAAATACGGTAGCGTCCGCTGTAACAACAGCGCCAGCAGCCTCATCTCGCCACTTTGAGCCTATTCAGTGTTTTGGTCCACGCTCCCCAACACCATTCCCACACCCTCACGTTTCTACGACTTCCAGCTACAGTACCGCTCCACTCCCTCATCTGAATCCTCCCTCGAAGCTCGGTTCAACGTGGGCCCTTTTGAAACGGCTGACGTCGCTTTGCTCTGGTCTGGCTGTTCTGGTTTGGTCACCGTTTCCCTGACCTTACCATCGATCCTAGTCACCCCGAACAAAAGAGCCGCCGCATTTCCATTTCTCTTCCATACCCCATCGAAGCTGGACGGAGGCACGCCTGGTTTGGGCCCTACCAGCATCTCGTTGGACCCCGTCTTCCAGCTCGACTCACACCCCCTCGATCCACGATCCGTCCTCTCCTCAAACTTACAAACCCCTGCGTGCGACCTTCTTCCACGACAGATGCTTCTCTTCGTGGATCCATGCTGACTGTTCTGATCCTCTCACCTACGTCTTCTGTTGGCTCGCTCCAGTTTCTTTCTCCAAACCTCTCCACACAACCTCAGCGGGTCGGAATGATCAACCTCCTCAGTTTACCGTCCTCTATGGAGACTCCTATGGCCAATGCTCGTTGAGGTTCACGCCCCCAGACGACAGAGTCACCCCGTGAGCCTTTTCCGTTCCGTATCGGCCGGTCGTGGGGCCCTCTCCGACTTCATATAAGTCCCATCTCCCTCCAATGGACCTACGCAGGGTCACGCCTGAGGACGATGGATCATCCACGACCGCTCCTACATCGCCGCCCCTTAGGCGGCGTGTATCGATGGAGGAGGACCTCTACTACCAGCGTGTCATGACAAGCCCGCGCCGACCCTCCCAGCCGCCTCCATACCAGCAAGAGCGAGATCCGCCGCCGACAACGTCGAATACCTCCCATGATGATGGGAATCGTTTGGAGAAGGGGAAGGAGCTCACGACTGGTGGGGGCGGCGAAACACAGCTTCATCCAGATACAGGAAAAGAAAACCTGCCCGACTATAAGAATTCAATATTTTTGGAGGGCGTATTTGACAAGAAACACGAAATCGAAAACTTGATAAAGAGGGCCGAGGACCGTCAATGGTATCCGGTTCACGTCTGCTTGAATGGGACAGCGCTTAGCATATATGGAACCAAGAAAGCATGGAATTGGGGTAGAACACGCAGTGACGGACCATCAGTTGACCCGGATAACCCTCCATGGGTGAAAAGAGGCAAGCTCGAGAAGACATATAGCCTCTTGTATGCGGATGTCGGTATTGCCGCTGACTATACGAAGTAAGCTACCATAGTATTGGGCATGTAGGATTCGTGTTTGTTAACAAAATCCAGGAGGCGATATACCATCCGTGTTCGAGCAGAGACAGATCAATTTCTCTTATGCTGTATCGAGTTGAGCACGTTCAACAAATGGCTTGAGGGTCTGTTCGCAGCTATCGATATTGCTCTACCTTTGGAAGACCGGGATTTCCCACGGGATATGTCTATTCCCCGAATACAACGAATTCGTTGGTTTCATGGCCAAACGCCAACAGCTACTGCTATCGACTTGTCAGAGTTGGGCATTGAAGGAGGATCTGAAGAACTCTCTGCGACAACAAATGAGGCTCGTCCGTCAGCGCCACCCTTGCGACTAGCTCCAGAATCTCAAACCAGGTTAGAGCCTGAAATTGAGGTTGAAGGGGATGAAGAAGAGGTGGTTGAACCCCCTCCACGAATAGACCTTGCCCGTCGTCTCAGCACAACGTCATATAACAACATGGGCATTGACCCTGTCGACGGGAAATGGATACCAGAACATCAGTGGTCAAGTGCCCATGACTTGCTGTATGCCAAGCTCTGTTACAGCAACCTCCTCTTCAGAAGTCCCCGCAAAACACCATACATCATCAGCAAGGGCAAGAAGTTCTATGTTGATTGGACGACAGGCCGGATGGTCAGGGTCCTCCCGCCTGCTTATGGTGAGATCGACTACTTTGGGGCTTGGCAAACGGTTCATACCGAAAACAGACTTATCTGAGTCCTTGGCCAAATGGATACACCCTCTTACCACCACCATCATATTACCTATCTCATCATTACTACATACTCACTCGAGTCGACGACTATTCTCTTACCAATAACACCACCGGGACCAGTCACATCCCTCAAAACGACACATATTTAACCTATCTTGAGTTCATCTACAACATATACAACTAGACCACCTATTATATCATGTCACATGCGGACCTAGATATTCTTCTCAAATCTCTTACTTTCTTAGCAGTACATATTTTCTCTGCATATCTGGCGCATGGAAGGCTGCGGATTGCATCAGCCGATGATGATTAGGGGCATACGATCATGGAACGGAGTTTGCATTTCATTTCATTTGTTGCTTGACTAGATCCTCATGCTTGTGACATGGAGGACGCTACACGGCATGGGTGTTGGTGAGCCACTCCCTCGGTCCTTTTGGTTTTTTTGGCATAGGTGGCCATGGCATGCTTTTCCATATCGACGCATGTAATGCATCTGTATAGATGGCGGTGCCTGTATATAGAAGCCATTACAAGAAATATTTTGAAAGATATCTCATTGCAGTTGAATGTTTGATTATGTGTGAACGTTGATTCGTGAATGCTGTTATAGAAGACGAAAAACAGTGGTATCATAACACCTGTGGCACAAATAACCCCCATACTCCTGAATCCATAGCATGACCACAGTAGACGATTGAGCTCTATGATATTTGCCTGGATCTTTTTCATCGACAAAATTTATGATGACGCTCCTTGTTGCCCACCACCGTTAGCAGCCTCAACAGCTGCTATGCCCTGTCTCGTCTCGGTAGCAACATCGTCCACAACCGGGCGCAGCGCGTCATTTGCGCCCTGGACATCGGCGACGACAGCCTCGAGGGCATCAAGAAGCGTGCGGATCTCCTCTCGTTGACGACGTACTTCATCATACAGCAGGGCGTTTTGTGATTGTGTTGTTTGTAGGCGAGCATTGAGTTGTGATTGATGCGCCGTGAGGGCGGGTGTGAGATGTGCAGCGAGGATCGTTGAAGGAGGAAGAAGATGAGGGCTAGATGTCCGTCAGTACATAACGATTATAGCATGACGAGAGACCGTACGGTGTTGGTTCTTCTGTTTTTGACTCGGCGCGTCGACGGGAGGCATCACTAATTAGACTCTCTAGATCATTGAGCTTAGGAACGACCTGTCTCGACACCATAATATTCTCAAACTCTTTCTGTCCCTCTCATATTAGTATCTTTTTGACCCATCAATGGCCTGGAACGTACCTCGCACTTCTCGCCAAGTTTATCAACCATCTGTCCCTGAACCTGCCTCAACACACCCTCCGCTCTCTTGGCAACCGTAGGATAGCAACCAGCAACATTATCCCAGCCAATTTTCCCCAGTGTTTTCTTTAATGATCGCGCGTAGAGTTCTTGTAGACGCGCTGCGCGAGGACCAGGCGTTACGGCTGTGTGTCGCTGAGGGAGGGGCGGTGATGCGGGAGGATCTTGGTCTGATTCTGGTTGTTGCTCCGACTCTTGTGGTTGAGATTGAGTTGTTTCTTGTGTCGCTTCGGCTTGCGCGGGGGGTTCAGGCTGAGGATCGGGAGCCATTTTGAGAATGAGGTGGTGATATTGGAGATGTTTGGTCTTGGTGGTTGAGAGACGCGACTGATAAGGCGGCGCGTGGGGTAGAGTGCTATACACCTCTTATCGCACGTGGTCAGCCATCATCACTACATTCCAGGATAAATGCAATTGTATAGAAAATCCAGAGTCAATCTGGTCTTGAATATTCAGAATGTCTATATACGTCTATGAAAACAAGCTTGTCCAAGCCAATTATATGTCGTGTCTGTATGTACGATGTGTATCCATGCATCCCTAGCCCATCATAACCAAGGCTCATCAGCTCATGAGACTTACACAAGTTCTCATGACGCAGCCTTTTGTCTGTTACAGCACCATGTTGTAGTTCCAAGTAGAAAATCTATAGGGTATCGGTTATAAATCCCAAGGGAAAAAGTGTTGGTTCGCCTGTATGTTGTTATTTGTTATCCTCCTCCTCGTGCTTAGTTGGCAGCCAAAATTGCAACTGCATCAGCATCCGTTGTACGATCCTGCTTTCCACCGTTCCTTCGCTTCTCTTCTTCCTCTTTCTTAATACGATCCGCTTCTCTTTGTCGCTCATGACTAACGTATGTGGCATATCGAAGTGTACCGAGTGTCAAAACAGCCATGAAGAGTATGCCCAGAACAGAGCGACGGATGAGAATCCATCGCACTGCCTCAATTTCCGATTTGGCATCACTGCTAAGCACAATGCTAATCTTTAAGTTGATCTGTTGAACCTGGAATACTGTCAGTCAACCAAGTCTTGCCGACATCGGAAGGAATCCTTACAGAGCTCTCTACAGATTTCTGCTCCTCTCTGACGGCCATTTTGCGATCGTTGAAGGAACCTCGGACATTATCATTGAGTGTATGGAGCTCCTGGTTAAGTGTTTGCGCCAAGATGTCGACTTCGTGTTGTAAGTGTGTTCGCTGTTGTCGCAGCTGCTCTTCTTCAAGCCGACGGTTGTTTTTTATCTCGGTACTCAATTCTGAACAAGCCGCTGTAAAAAGATATGTTTCCTGAGGAATCTGTCAGCTAATGTTGCTTTGTTCTCCATCAAACAAGGTCTCACATTTTCGACATCGCTCTTGCTGACAAGAGTTGACTGCGCAATGTCGAGGTTCTCAGCGAGTAACGTTCGGATCGCCTTCATTGATGTTGTTGCTTGTTCCTGCGTATAGCCTCCCGCCTGCAATTGCTTCACGAGCGAATAAGTATCGAAATGGTGGACATAAGGCGGCGGGCACATGGCCGGTCCTGGTCTTATTGTCGTCGTCTTCTCGCTTGTCTCCGGCGGTTGCATATGTAGCACTGCTTCAAGGGGTCCGCTCTGTTTAGCCTCTTCCCGGGCTGTTCTTGCTTCTTGTTGTTGTTGTTGTTGTTGTTCTTCCTTTGGTTTCTCATTCTCCTTGGGTTGTTGCTTGCTGCTCGTCGATGCAGCAGTCTCGTTCGTCGACACTGACTTATCCGGTGTCGCCTGGACCGACTCCTGTGTCGTATTGCTCTCGGGCTCGGGACGAGTATTGGTTTCGCTAGTGAGTGGGTGCGAGGCATTAAGCTTAGCGGTCGTATCTGCCTTTAGGGGCTGGGGCTCAACGGCCTTTCCTCTCCTACGCGCAAAAGTGCCTCTATGTCGAGCAAAGCCAGCTGCAGCACGGGGCGTCGCGCGTAGGCCTCGCAGGACCTGCGGGCTTAAGAAGGTCAACCGAGCGGCGGCCGTCATGGTGGGCAAAGATGACCCCGCGGATAGAAAAGGAGTGAGTAGGGGTAGAGTGTGGGCGGAGGAGTGGCGATGGCTAACGGGGTCCAAGTGATTCAATCATAGAAATGAGGTCTGTCTGGAGTAATATTGTCGAGTATGGAGGTGTTTGTTGTGTTTTGATATGGTGCAGATTGAAAGATGAAGCATATTGAGTGAGTACTAGAGACACAAAGGGTCTCCCATCGGAGAGAAACCGGCAATCGGCGTGCTTGCTAACTGTACCTGCTTAAGTGACTTGGCCCCAATGGATCCCGTCTTCATATGTCATTTCTCCAAAAGTGGCTTAGTGCTCAATTGCTTGTTGTGAATTGCCGTTCATAGCCGCAGGGATCCAAAACTTATCATTTTCTTAATCAAACCTCTAATTAACTCAGTAATGGATCTCATTACACTACCTTACTCAGGAAGTAAGAAAACTTAAGACCTGAATCCTACCGGAGTGACAAAAATACTCAAGTACATTTAGGATAATCTATGACAATTTTGAATAAGCTTAAAGACTCTTTAATAGGTCTATTTTCGCTCCCTGATTCAAGGTCTTACACCTTTTTGTTCCCTCAGGACTACTAACAATGGAGTCCGATTTACGGTACACTAGCGTTATATAAGACACACGATCTGTTCATAAATTCTAGTTGAGGTACTTGAATAACGACAGATAAGATCCCCTCTTTCACCTTTTCATTCCAATCCACCTCTTCATCAAGAGAGACTATCTGTAAGATTGTACCGCTGTCATGTTCTTTCGTTTATTAACCCACATAGTCAAACAAGCAGCAACACATGAATGAATAAACCCAATAACCGATACAAAACACCCATCACCCTACCAAACTCCCAGCAGCTAGTTCCTCATTCTATTAGGTGCACTGTCTGTACCTCATGATGGCATAATTCCTATGATCAAGTGCCTGCCTTGTTCTTCTGACCGTATGTTCACCTCAACGGGTATTCCGTCCTGAGGTTTGTCTCTTATTAGCCAAGACATCCAAATCTATGTGTAATACAAGGTATGAAGTAAGATTTTGTTTGTTGGGTTGTCCGTATGTGGATGAACGCTGCCATTTCTATCATTGGTTGGCTGTTTACGCCTCCTCATTATGAACATGGACAGCTACCTCCGGGTTCTTGATGCCGGCAGATGGAACCCCAATAGCGCTGCCGTTTGCGCTTGGTAGCCCATCACTTTGCGGACTATTCGTTTCATTAGTCAACAATGGTGTTGGCTCAGCTGAGTCGACTTCAATTTTGAGATTGATAGCCATGTCGTTCACACTCAAGATTTTCTCCACGACTTGGCACAGAGTGGCTGCTGGCTTTTGAAGGCCAGCACCCTTCTTCATCAATTCAAGATGTACGTGAATCCTTTGCGCCAGCTGCTGTTGCTCAGGGCCTTTGGTGTTGCATACTAAGCTTTCTATGCGGTGTCAGCAAAATTGCAATGGATAACAATAACGGAGACCACTTACTGATGACATAGTTTGCAAACTGATCGTTGATCAGCTCAAGCAAAGTGTCCTTCCCGTTGGCGCTGACAGTACATAGCTGTTCTCGAATTCGTTTTCGTTGTTCATCAGAGCCAAAAACGATACACTTCTCGACCACGTTGGACGAAATCTTGTTCTTGGAAAAATGCGAGAGCCTCTGGATGACCATCTCAATGATTCGATCCCTATCCTTACCGGGTCGGTGCTGGATGATAGCTTGAACAACATAGTTGCCGAACTGGTTCGTGGCAAGCGTCTCCATCGATGGATAAAGAGGATCCAAGACCCTTCTGATGTCGTCCTCCTGGCACACCTCCAAGAGCCGTTGAATGACCCGGCATCCATGCGAATCCTGGCTGAGTAACAAGGTGTGTTCTTCGGCAACCTCAACAAAGGGGCCGAGATGTGCTGAAGGGAGCTCTTGAACGAACTTCTGAACCACGTGGTTTCCCGTCTCGTGCTTCATCAATTCAAAGAGATTCCCTCGGATCTCCTGGACAAGTTCGAGGTTTTGCTTGACGAGGAAGTGCTCTATGGCCTGTTTAAGTTAGAAGTCTGAGGATTGAACAATGGACGATGGTGCCTACCTTTTGGACCACACGGCAACCGTGTTTGTTCCGTGCTAGATCGTATACGTGGCCTTTCATTTGTTGAAGAATGTAATACTTCTCCCCCTGTCCAGTATACTCTATCAAATTCTGCATCACGTAGTTGCCAAAAGAGCAGATCATGACGGTGCGAGCATCGTCCCCAATCTCGTGTAAGATCCGAACCTTTTCATCATTAGTTGCAGTGGCCAGCTTCGCCTGAAGCCACCTGGACGAGTCCTGTTCTCCACTGGCATCGGCCATGTGGCCAAAAGCTTCACAAAGCTCGGGCTGCGGGCCAGTTCTCTTCGCTAGCCGTCCGCAGAACTGCTTCACCCATTCGTTTCTGTAGATTTTCGGCCCAGGACCGTTGTTCTGATTTTGATAAGCGTAAGGCGCTCCATACCCAGCATGGTTATGCGCCAGCTGGTGGTAGCGTTGAGGATACTGGTCAAGTCCGATGGTATAAGAGGCGTTGGGTTCAGAAAACATGGCCAGCTGGTTAGCGTAGTAGGGCAGAGACTGGTGTGCAGCCAGTTGGTTAACTTGGTTCGGTATGCGAAGCCCTTGTTCCACTGGACGACCAGTATAGATCTGACTCCAAATTTGCGGGTTTGATCTGGGGTTGCTTCCTTGCTCTGTGGGATTCGACAGGCGGTCGATAGAACCGCGATGCATCGCATGGACTTGCGCATTCATGATATCAGAACTCAAATCAACGCTACCGCCCAAGCTACCGTTGACACGCTGTCCGCTACCGTCATTGCTCCAGGGTGGACAATTGGGGTCGAGAGTGAATCCATTTGACATATTTCCCAGATAGTTGTAGGACGCATCCAGACTGTGGCTGTTATTATGATTAAAGTTCTTTTGGTTCAGAGCCTGGTTGAGCATAAGATTGGGGAATTGTTGCTGGGACTGTGTCGATTTGCTTGCAGTGTGGGTAGCGCGGTAGGAAGGTGAGGATTGAGAATGTCGTGAGGTAGAGCGGTCTTGTGCCCGGCTGAAGCCGTTGAAAGGGTCTGAATCGTAGAGGAATGCATTGCCGTATGGAGCGGTCCTTTCTTTGGAAATGGCCATTTGGGCGAAGTGCCCAGCTAGGCCTTGATCGGTTCCTAGGTCGTTGTTGGGAGCGTTATCTTGCGTCATCCTACTCGGCGATGTACTGGGCGATCGTGTTGCGAGAGGTGCTGCTGCTGTTCCCCATACGGCGGTGGTGGTTGCGTTCAATGCACTGGATCCGCGTCGGTCGCCATTCTCTTTGTTAAGTGTGAGTATAAGCACAATCAGGATAGATTGAATGGAAAGACTTGATATATACGTACCATTTGTGAATAAGCTGCGGGTGTGAGGAGCATCCCATACTGTGGCATTTGTGCCGCTGTTAGTTCGGGGAGGCATCGACTGTCGTTGCGATTGATCAAAGGTTCCCGTCGCCATGGTGTTGGAATTGATAGGCCTGGCGGCTTGACGTCGCTATTGAGAAGACAAATATATAAGCATGAATTGAGAAAATGACAAGTCTAGTTGGTTGGGATATCGAGGTTAAAGTTGTTGAAAGAATGTGTGTTTTGTCCGGGCAGGGCTTGGTTGGTTTGGTATTGAATGCATGGGGTAGGTTAAGGTAAGGTAGACGAGACGAGACAAGACAGATTATGGGGGACCATTTTTTTGTGTTGCAGATGTTATAAGGCAAGGCAAGGAGCGGCAGCGAATCCCGACGTGCGCTAGCTATTCGTAGTTTGAATCTGACGCATTTGGGACAAGCCGAGACACACGAGCATCCATCTCTGACGTCGCACTCCCTGGAACGTGGGCCATGGGGCAAGCACCTTAAAAAAAAAAAACAAAGGGCCCTGAAATGTATGGGGGAGAGCGAGAAGTAGCAAAGAAATAAAGGAATAAAGTTGAAGATGATATTGAGATAGAAGTTAGTCAACTTACCGAGCTGGTCTGGTGGTTGCTCATTATGTCTCAATATGATGTTAATAACAGTTATTCAAATATATTGCTGTTTGTTGCTGTATTTATATGCCTAGGCAATACGAAGGCTGTTGATTGTTTGTGTGGAATATGTTTAGGAATGTTCCAGGATCCTAGAATGTAAGGTCTGGCTGGGTATGGAGGGTTGATTATGTAGACCAATGGGCCAGGGGCGGGCGACAATGGATGATCTTTGTAGGGGTCCACGAGTCATCAGTAGGTGACAGGCGTGGCAATCGTAGGTATTGATTGATATGTGACGGTTTGTTTTCGATGTGACGATTTGTCTTTGACGTGACGGTGTATTGTCGTCGAGGCGAATATTTATAAGAAAATAATAGACAGTTGAGCTTTTGTTGCTGTAAAGACTTGAAAGAAATATAGACAAATTTTTGTAGTAGGTAGATGTAAGTGAGATCCCTCCCGCGCCTGGATTAGTGATTTTGGTTGGTGATAATTGAGAGCATCTCCCGCGATAAGACGGAGTGGGAAAAAAAAAAATTTTTGACAAGAAATAGGTAAATTAAGGTATTAGGAAACGCGTTGGTCCAGTATCTGTTGTAGAAAGCTCAAGCTCAAGCCAAGACTTAGACGGTAGGTAAATACCTAAGGTTCGAGCTCAATTTGGTTTGAACAAAGAAGATGTGGCAAGCGACAACTGGAAGAAAGCAGGTGTAGAGCGGTTTTACATGAAATGTAGTCTCTCGTAAACCAGTGAAAGGAATCAAGGGCAAACTAAATCAATGTAAGGTTGCACGCCGGCGTCGGAATGTGCGGGCCCCAAACAGAGCAAGTTTGGTAGGACTTTTGGTCTCTTGGTGCTCCTATTCAGGGCTCCTGGCAAAGGGAGGGAGGGGAGGAGTTGCTTGTGCTGCCTGGCTGCTTGTCTTGCCTTGTGGGCAGAGGAATGATGTGCGTGTCTGGCTCTGGCTCTCCGCCTTTTGCTGTATCAGAAAGAGGGGAGGACGGATATGCTTAATGAGGGCTGTTGACAAGGGTATTCCTTGGTGCAGGGAGGCATCGTATTGCTTGAGGTGGATCAGGGAGGTCAATGAAATTGAAGAACCCCTCGATAAATAGTTGATACAGGAGACAGAAATAGTTTGTTAAAAAGAGTGGAAATGAAGGGCTATTTATTGTTATTGACGACCTAGATATCTCCTTGCCAATTGTCGACGTATGAAATTGTCACCACTCCGCCAACAACCTCAGTGACCCTAACGCCTTTCTTCTCTTTAGTCGGTGTACTATGTACCTGTTTTGTGTAAGCCAAATCGTAAAAGACACAGCCAAGACATCAAGTGCATTTTCTCTGAGAGCCAACCCAAAGTTACCTGCCGGTGTATCTATCACTCCGCCGACTAACTCACCGTTGTGACAGCCTCCTTTTGTTCATTGTTGAACCAGAAGCCGAGCTGCAACCCACAAGAACTGCTTCAGATTTTGGCTGGCTGTCCCATATCTCTGTGTTGCCTCGCTACATGGCACAATGAGGAGGCCTCGCATCTCCCGACGGTGGCACGAACTGTCCTTTTGCACGCGAATGACATCAAGATGGATCGTGACTTGCGACTTGGAGCTGAGATACTTTGGTTGAAAGGAGGGGTCTAGCAGCGATCCGTTTTCTCATCTAATAATCTTCATATTTCGACTCGGCCAGACTCCTCAAGCCTTTTTGGGTTTATGCTCTGGGCGGTAGGCGGGAAGATCAGATGGTAATCACGAAAAGTCAGTATCTACCTTGGCATCTTCGACTGCTCAGATTGCATTCTCATGGCTTCAAGCCTCACAGGGAAAGCCAAGACGGGCGCTCGGGCGGCCCCTGAGGGCTAGACCAAGATCGTCTTTTCAACCCGTCGTGCTAATCCCAATATAGCTTAGCCACAGAATCACCCGCATAATCCAAATCCTAATCAGGGAGGAAGCTCTGAAGGTTTGATTCTGAGGCTTCTGTGCCAACAACAGAGGTCATATTCGTGACTGCTTTTTGAATATAGCCTCTTGTTTGCCTGGTGGTGTCACTCACGCATGTGGTTTCACAAATCGTCTCAAGTTTGGGGCCACGCACATTACGCATGACGCATGACGCATAGACTCATCACGGATCTATCTGATGGTATAGGGTATTTGACGTGCACATGAGAAGCAATACGAATACAACTTGACAGAAGCCATGATGAGCGACAATTGGATCATAAACAATCGGTGTCTGATGGTCATCAAATAGACATGTCCTCTGTGTCGCCTTCGGTTTCAATATTTCGGTTTCAATACATTCAAAGGGGTAATCACAATCTCCCGTCAGTTGGTCAGCGTCTCGCCGGGTTTGTTTTATCAAAATTACCCTCAACAACAATAACAACCAGTCTATCAAGGCTCCGCGACTACGATCATGTCTCCTACGTTTTTTCTTCTCGTATAGAAACATAAGCCAGCATCACGACGTCTGTGGAAGCCATTGACACTACGGTGTACTCGAATAGCAATGGTCTCTGCCCCAAGCCCTCTAACGCGAACGCTATAGACAGACACCTCGCACCGAATACTAAGCGAAGAGCGAGCGTAGGCCCGGTTCCAATGACATACCATGGTATTGATCGATAGAGCAGAGTCTGAGACCTTTTATCCCTCACGCAAGGGGGAGATCATATACGAGACTCCAGGCATTTTCGTATCCCGATACTTCAACCTCTTTAGAGTCCGTTTGGGTCCAGATAGAATCAACGAAAATCACCGGGGCGACGGCCATTGCGAGATCGCGGCATGCCACCTCGCTTTTTCGTTGATTGTATCCAAGAAGCCTCCTCGTGTGTACGTATCTCATGGTATTCCATGACTCAGCATAAAACTTCCCAGGATGGGGACGATTTAGATAACTACTTGAAAACCCAATGAATAATCGGGATTCCGACCCTAATAGTTAACTAGATTGAGACTATATGTCTTTGGGACCTCGTTTGATTATATATGGTCAGAAACTCCTAGGGGAGTCTACTCGTAGCTCACTGTGTACAGCAGACCTCGGACAACTCATAGACAGGCTAAGACTCCCCAACCACAAAATCATCAACTGTCTAATATCTAGATGGGTTCGTGCCAAACCTAGTGAAGACACTCTGTGCTATCCTTGGCTCGATACCGTGAGCCGTGACCAGTCCATTTGTTTGTTGTTCTGCAGAAATGTTTCAGTCTGTGCTAGGAGCATCTCGTTATTGCATTCCATGAACTAGATAGACCCGGCTTAGGGTATGCTACTCTTCTTACCCAGCAACGATCCCTCTTGCATGAGGCTGTTGCAAAACATAATATTCAGAGGCCTTAGACATAGTCAGAGTGTTTATGCGTCAAAGCGTTGGTATCAGGTCTGAAGACTAAACTTCCGGTTACCATGGCCAAAGGCTCAACATTCGATGCAGAGACATCTCCTCTAATATCGTTAGACAACCGGGGGTTATAATCCGAGTAGGATAGACTCTATGGTTTTTTTTTTCTTCATGGTGTCTGACCCTATAGTATGAAATTCAGGGTATCCTGGAGTATACAATGTGCTGGTGTTTGTTGATAAAATAACGCTTGTGAGGTGACTAATCAAGCGAGATAAACAAGTGGTATCTGCTTTCTTCGGTTGGCGGCACTTGGACGAAATGGAGAGACAAGCCGATCAAGGAGCTACATGTCCGCGAGCTTGGGGAATTCTAATCTTAGACAGCTATAGTAAACATGCTAATAAACTAAGAGATGAGAGTACTTGATCGATTGTCCGCGCGTCCTTCTCATTGTGCTTGTGTCTGTTAAGTGCCTTCTCGTAAGACTGCAAATAAATGAGGCAGAATCTACATCTTTGCATGCGGGATATACGTAGTATGTCACGCAACCGTTTTCTGTGACAGTTACCCCTTGGCAAACAAACATCTGGTATGGTGTGTTGAAACCATTGAGACATAAAATAACTAGGTCATGTTTTTGTCTACCAACTTTAACAGGAGACTGAAGTAACTCAGTCATTGCAACTTTACTCAAACCCGAAACTCATTCAAATCTCAAGGTAAATGACAAGTGCAAGAGAAGGAGAAAGGAGCGCTATATGTCTCCTGATCAGATCAAGTATCGCTGATAAAAGCACAGATATCAGTGCCACCCTAGAGGACCTGAGGGTCTACCTAAATGAAGGCGGAGGCGCGGCCAGAAGAAACGAAATGCAAGGAACAATCGATTGCGTGCCCGGCCGTTTCCCCGAACATGGATATGGCTTGCAATTGGATGCAGAGTTCGGCCGATTACCTTTTGCGATCGTCCTACTGTAAATAGAAGTACGAACGCGTGTGCTGTATGCTTTATATATGTCCGTATTCAATGAAGCACGACCACGAAAGAAGAGTGGCTTTGCGTGTTTGACAAACTCATCACGAGCATTCGGTTGAGGCGTCTCGCTCATCACTGCAAGCGTCGTGGCAGTGGGCTAGCTCAGGATTTGGAGGCTTGGACTTGTCCCTTTGTGTGTGATAACCGTTCGTACCTTGCATTGGCGTCGAAGACGATGGATCCATCGCTTCCATTGCCACACTCGCGTGAAATCCTAGGCTCTTTTCAGCGTCGTTTAGATGAGCACAAAGAGTCCAGTCCAATACAGCAGCAGAAGAGTCATTTGACTCCTTGTTTCTCTTTATCGATAAGGTCATCAAGCCGAACCAGGCCGGTTCTTTGTTGTCGTCTGCCCTCGTCGAGGAAAAGAACGTCCAGGCCTGGCTTGGCAGGGGAAGCGCAACGACCTCGACCAATGAACCGGGCGGTTACAGGGAACATGTGGGTGTCGAGTACAGCGAATCCCAGCGAGTATCCAGTCTAGAAAAGCCAAGTTGAAGAATTTCCAGGGCCGGCTGGTCATGGTCAGCATCACCAAGGAATAAGAGGAAGAGCCTAGAGCCAACAGGTCACATCTCCTGTTGAAGAAGCCGAATTAAATGCTGGAAGCGGGGCCTTAGCAGAATTCTTATTGGACGCTCGAACCAACCAAACTGCGGTGACCGCACGTCCTTTGAATAGCAAGGTGGCCCAGCACACCAGGACAGGTGATCTAGCGGCCAATTGCAGCGACTGTGCCCCTGAAGTGACCAAGAAAACAGTGGTCCCTAGTGGCTATCTAGCCCCTCTGAGCGCCTAGCGGCCCCTACCATGAACTACACCTGGCCCAAGTCTCATTTCCGGGGCCGGGGCCCCTGTTGTGATCAAGTGCAGCTCAGGACAGGCTCCCAGCCAAAAACCCTCTCCCTCTGCTGCAGCAGTTGTTTCTTTTCCTTTCCCAACCCAATCCTCGCGGGCCAAGTTTGTGAATATCGTCGACGGCATCGTTTTTTCGCTCCCAGTACATCCTGTTCTCAATCGCTTTTTGGATCTTCAGCTTCACTCTTTCAGCTGATTTCCGTCCGGTCTTTCCAACCCCCTCTCTCCCTTCATTCTACCCACTATCTTAGGCCCATCACCAACCACCTCGGTTTTTGGTACTCGCCAGGCATTCACAGACGAACTATTGGCGATATCTTCTCCCTGGCGTACGTTATTCTGTCCCATCTGACCTCCACCTGCCACCTTTATTTTATCGAGTTGTCTGTTTGGGTTGTCAATCTGCAACACGTCATGGCATGCATTGAATTGGTGGGATCGCCGTGGCTTCGAATTGGCCAATACTCCAACACAAGACTACTGTCAAGTCTAGATGGGCTCTTCCGGCCTTGATACGGAATGGCAGTTGGCTGCAAATATTGGAGGCTGCGTTGCAGATGACTATGGGCTTGACAACCGCCACAGACAGGCTCGATCGCTCTCGCCGGGTGGCATTTCGGTCATGACCATGAGATGATGGCTTGCTAACATTGTGATGATTAGGCGTTAATTGGCTTTACATTCGTTCTCTATACTCGGAGCACCCATCGTTATTACGAACCCAAAACCTGTTGCTATACCTACGTAACATTCAACCACAAAACTCTATTCACGATGCCTTCTATTGTCAACCTCGTAACTCGATCTGACATGCCTGCCGATTCTGATGGCTCAAACGACAACATGATCAACCTGATGCTTGGCCTTCTCGGCCTTGTCTTCCTCGGCCTCATTTTGGTCGCCATCCTTTTCCTCTTCCGCCGCGCTCGTCGTCAGAAGCAGCAAACCATCCAGTCCGAGGAGGACGGTCTGCCTTCTTACTACGACAGCAACAGCAAGCGATTCACCAACCACCGCGGCCTCACCATCGAGACAACACATAACGGCCGCTCCAGCGTCTTCGTCATCAACCAAGACGGTCGTCCTATGCTTGCCAACCCCAACTCTCCTCCCTACTCCCCCGATAACGTTCCCGAGATTCACATCACCTTCCCAGATGAGCAGGATGAGCAAGGCCGACAGCAGAGCGGCCGCGTGCTTGTTGTCCGCGTTGGTGATAACTCGACCGTCGGTCTGGAGCCCATGAACGAAGAGCAACTCCCCGCCTACGAGAAGGAGGCCAAGGGCCAGTTCTACTCGATCGACATGGACCAAATTGGCGGCCTCAAGGAGAAGGACCGTACTCAATTCCAATAAAGAGATGCCTCTCCTTGACGCTTCCCTTTCCTTTCGTTCGTCGCCGGCGATGCACTCTAGAGCCGTCTGGACGACCTTGTCACGACAAAGCTTTGAATACGATTCTTCATTTTGGGACTTTTCTTCCCACAACCAAAAAATTAGCGAACTAACCCGCCTTTTCATGGCTCGACCTTGCCATTGCAACCGGAGAGTCAACGGCACTTTTCATGACCCGTTACTATATATACCCGTTTACGCTGCGGTCTAATTTTCGCATTGCTACCCATCAAGTGGTCGCCCCTCCCCCATCATACTTTTGCAAATATATATCCCTCACCCTTTCCTGTCAACTCCACCGACTTGAACAGTCAAAATAAAGCTGCCATGGTCCAAGGTCCTAGGGAAAGAGGGTTTAATGAATAGAATAAAAATGAGGCGGAGAGGGGTGGCAGTGATGCGCCCCGTGGAGAGGCCTTGGATCGCTCTGGCAGTTGATGGGTAACATGGGCCGAAGCAAAACACTTTTACTCTGTGTAAAACAATTTCTTATTTTTCATGGGGTTGAGTCTTGGGATACGACACATGGAGCACTTTTGGAGTAGCAACCATCTATATCTATCTGTAGTTGATAGTGTATAATTTCTTATCCTACAATTTTGAGTATCTACGGTGATCATACAAATGAGGCTTTGTGACGTCTAATACGATGGCTGGGAGACTAAAGAAGGGAGGTTGGCAAGGCTTTTAACCGGATCGTAATCCTATAGATCCGCATTCCTTCGATTTCCTCTTACATCGAATGTCTTGGCTGGTAGAGCTCCTGATTGGCCGTTCATGAGGCTGGCTTACACTACCCCTTGACGTTGAATCGAACGGCTTCTAGGCCGGAAGGCATTGGACTAATGATATAAGATAGTTCTCTGAAGTTCAATTACCTGTTGTTCAGTGCCTGAGCCAAGGTCAGTTGTTGATGTTTCTTTGCAACACCCATCCGGAACACTATCACGAGTTGAGACCTCTTTCAAGTGGAGACAAAGAAGCGTGCTATTGATTGATAATGTTCAGTTATCTTGTAGGACTCTCTCAGGATATCCATACTTGATTCATTCTGATGCCCCCCCATGCTTTGCTATGCCAATTGAACTCAAAACCGAAACCCTAGGGAATATACATCAAGAAGTGAAGAGCTGAACAGCAAGCTGCAACTTCAAGTGAAGTGCAACATCTTTCCGATTTTGTTCCCTACATGCCCGTCTCCATGGCCGGCGAATAATCGGTCAAGGTCTTTGCATCAGCCGGACACATCACCATAGGACAAATACACGAGTTGTCCTCTCCCTTAGCACGCACTTCACAGACGATAGCATTCTTTGACGGATCGCAGCAACAGCATGGAGGTCCAGCAGGAACAGGCGTCTTTTCCTCGCGTTTAACGGCGGCGGCTGTGGTAGTGGTTGTAGCAGGGGTAGTATTGTTTTCCCAGATGGTCGGAGCACCGGCTGGGCACACAACGGCGGCGCAGAAACAGTCTTCGGGTTTGACGTCTTTCTTACAGACTGTGGCGGGCTTGGAGATGTCGCAGCAGCAGCATGTGCCGTCGGTTTTGTCGTAGGCTGGCGCAGCGAGGGCGACGCTTAGGAGAGCTGCAACGGCAAAGAAACGCATGATGATGAGTAGTATTCTTGATGTTGATAGTTGATGGTTTGGTGTAAGAATAGGCAGAGATTGAGGAGGATATAGGTTGAGGCTGGAGTGAACAACAGTGCTTGTTCGTGAATTCGTGAGTCACTTGGAGGGGAATAGAGAATAGAAGTACAGAACAGGAGGACAGGACAGGAAGCATAAATAAATAGAGCATTAAATAGAATTACACGAGGAACAAGGTTTCCTCAAATATACTTTGACAGCAACAGACCAGAACAA
Source organism: Fusarium algeriense (assembly GCA_002982035.1). Lineage (NCBI taxonomy): Eukaryota > Fungi > Ascomycota > Sordariomycetes > Hypocreales > Nectriaceae > Fusarium > Fusarium algeriense. Next base: position 5,019 of record PVPY01001710.1, on the reverse strand, counting down.
ACAAAAAATTGGGTAAGCGTCACCGGCTGATGAAACGGTCCCGTCCCTTCCTCTTTTTTCCCTGGTCGAAGATCAATTAAGGAAGGATCCATTCATATCGGTTTCTATGTAAGAATATTCATGTATGTGTGACAATCGCAATTAACCTCTTTAATCCTCCCGAATCCTTCACCAACAAAATCAGCCTCGACCCAGATTAAAAGAGGAGTAAACGCCAAATCCTACCATCGTCATCATGTAAGACCTAGGGAAGCTACGAAAAACTACGCATTTTGTTACGTCGACCAAGACTCTATTCAGTCATAACATAATCTATATGAGACTCTCCGGCGTATACTAACTCCTATGGTCTAATTCTTTTCTTGGAGCACTTTTTGCTCTGTGCATGCAAGTGCCGTCATTCATTTCCCGACGTGTTTCAGGATCTAGCCTGACGTTGACGCCTCGGGTTTGACAAAGTCAAAGCGGTAAAAATATGTCGATTTAGGCTGTTTTTGGAGTCGGTATATCGATTTAACTTTGAGATACTGTTTGATCGATTGAATTAAGGTATATGTTGCGTGGACTTGAACTGAAAGAGTTAAACTTGTCTTACATGCTAAATACTGCGTAGTATCTTATATGCTAAATGCTTCGGATCCTCGAATGCTACACAAGTTGCATACTAATCACTTTATATGCTAAATGTTTAATATGCTAAATACCATACATGCTAAATGCAAGACCAATATCGTTCCAACCCATCCGCATGCAACAAACACCATCATGCATCATAACCACCTTATATCCATGAAACAACAAACATCACGTGCAATTTTGTGATGTTCCCATCTATCGTAAACTATCTTCTCCCAAGCACAAAGTTTTCAAAGTGACGTTTGTCCTCTCACAGCCTCATAGTGATCGACACGGCATGGCCATCCTTGGCTATATCCTGCGACAGAGATCGCTGCTTCAGCCTTGGACCAGTACGGGACTCGCTACAGGGATCGACCTTTTGATGGAATGGAGGCGACGTATCGGAGAATACTTGTTCTATTGTTTTCTCTACTTGGTTATGGAGTGCATGTGTTCCTGCATATAGGTACATTGTGTGTAATCTATGTAGCTTCTTGGGTCATGTTCGGAGATCATCATAAAGCTGCTTCGCATTGAGTAACGTGTCTCGCATACAATCAGTCAGTGACATCAGCTATGATGCATCAAGAGTCAAAATGGGTTGGAGCATTATTCAGCACTTTTTTATGTTGTTCTTATTAATAGTACTCGATAACTCAGAATCCCAGCTATCTCATCTCAAAACCGAGCCACCTTTTTGCCTATATCATTCATAACCCATCATTGATTGACCACAAGAGCGTGTCAAGCAGTAGCTGACAAAAGAAGAAAACGAGAAAGAAAACAGGACTTCTTGTCCTTTCATTGCACCTGCCCTATATCCCACCCACCAAACAGTAGGCTCTTTCCAGCCGCTATCGTAGGAAGCTCAACTCGGAGTGTCCCAGAACTAAAGGTCCAAACTTCATACCAACATTGAGACCGCGTGAACATGGCATGCTGCGTTGCTTTGACAAAGCAGAGAAAGATAGACAATAATAGTACACGTACAGCCAAACCAGCAGCTGACTCAAGGACTGACCTAAGAGCCAGGCATGCGAAGGATAGGGTAAAGAGAGGATCCCTCACGGGAAGTACCCATTTCTCTAGGAGGAGCCTGGGGGCTCTTGGGGTCAACATCCATAGCGTCAGCGTGGCTGGGTCGTGGAGACTCATTCTCCTCCACGAACTCCTTGCGCTCAAGGCGTCCACGAACATACTCGCGGAGAGTCTCAATGACTCGCATGTTCTCGAGCCAGCGATCATACTGCTCCTCGCGCTCACGAGTAGCATCACTGACGTCAGACTCTGAAGAGGGAGAGCCAACGGAAAGAGCAGACTCGCTAGCCTTGGGGGTGGAAGCACCACTGTTGTCCTCATGAGGAAGAGGGAGAGGACCAGCGCGAGCCCGCTGGAGCATACCGCCAGAGTAGCGGCGACGCTCACTGCCGTCAAAGCTAGGGCCAAGGGTGGTTGTGGCAGAGTGGCCGAAACCCTGGCTAACGGCAGGGAGGCTTGTAGGGAGAGTGGGGTACATGACCGAGGCAGTCGAGCCGTGGCGGGGCTGAGGAGACATGGCAGAGGATGATGGGCTTGGTGAGTGACCAGATGTGTATGACATGGAGCTGGAGGGCGGTGTAACAGCAGGAGTGCCGGTAGATGAGATAGCCGTCAGAGGCGAGGCCATGCTGGCCGCAGACACAGGCTGGTAGCCATCAGTTCCGACGTGCATACCAGTAGGAGATCTGTGAGAGGTAGGAGGCGAAGGAGTGTTGCGGTAACCGTTGAAGCCGTTCTCCGCGTGATGAATGTGGACACCGGCAGTAGCGTGGTTAGCATTCTCGTAGATGGTGTCTTGCATCTGGCCGAGAATGTTGTCGATGTGAATGAGATCCTTCTGGGTTCGCGCGCTGGGCATGGGCAAGTAGTATTGCTGCGCCAAGGGGTTCTGGCTAGGAGTTGGACCAGCGTGAACAGGAGCAGGAGCTGGCTGAGGCATGTACTGCTCGGTAGCAGTCATAGGACCGTTGGGAATAGAGAGGTTGCCATGAAGGGGCATCAGGGAACGGCCAATCTGGGCATATGACGAAGGATCGATCTGTCGACGCTTGGCGCTGCCGAAGAAGTCGTCAACCATGTCGTAGGTGCGCTTTCGGTCGTAACCACCGGCGGCAGCGCTGTATCCAAGGTGCTCGTTGCGGGCATTGTTGATAGGAGGCTGGTTGAAGTACAGACCATAGTTGGTAGAGGGCTGGGGAGCATAGTAACCGCCACTAGGATGGCCGGCCTGATGAGCAAAGGCAGCTGCGTTAGTTCGCATCTGGCCAGTGTGATCATAATAGCTAGAAGGGCCTGGAGGCGAATTAGCCTCGAGAGAAAGAAAACCGGACGACCACAGCCGTGGACTGGAGTCGAGTTGAGACATACCCTTGGGAGGCTGTGGCCTGTAGTTGAGTCCACCTTGAGGATCCTGGGATGGGCGAACAAGCACAGAGTCATCGGCGTGAGTCTAATTGTGTCAGTTAAAAGTCTACTTGAAGAGAACAGTGAGTGTCTTGTTACCTTGACATGCTTCTTCAAGTCCTGAGGGCGCTTGAAAGACTTGCCGCAGAACTCACACTTGTGAGGCTTGAGAGGAACATGAACACGAATGTGCGAGGTGATGTGGTCTCGCTTGACCGTAGTAGTTCGGCAAGAGTTCCACTGGCAAGTCAAGTTGAGGTTGTTTGTGCTCTTGCGACCAACATGGCGCTCACAAATATGCTCCTGTGAGAGGTCAATTTCTGTGCTTCTGAGCTGTTTCAATTTCTTACGTAGAGAGCCTCGGGAGCAGGGAACTTTTGGTTGCAAGAATTCCATCGGCAGATGAGGTTATCATCGCTTGACGTTGAAGGAGCAGCGCTGCTCTGGGATGTATTAGATGTGGCGCTAGGTGCAGGCGTCACAGATTTTGAATCGTTGGCACTGCCAGAAGATGAATCTCCTGATGATGAGCCCTGTTGTTGGGGCTGCTGCTGTTGTTGTTGAAGCTGAGGCTTCTGCTCTGGAACTGGAGGAGACATGACGGGAATAGGGCAATAGAATATCTGATCAAGCCCGCTCAGTGGCAACGCTGTATAACTGACTGAGGCTAGTCAGAGTTGGTAGAGGGTCTTATTTAGTACAACAAGGGTATGATGGGGGGACTTTCAGAGTGAAATCAATCAAAACTTGTTGAAGAGCAACAAGATAAAATTGATTGATAGAGACAAATTATTATAGGTGATTGAGATGTTCAAAAGAGAGTTCGTTGTTGATAAATGAGTGACGGGGGGAGTGAGCTCCCTTTACATTCATTCAAAACTCTTGGGCAAGAGATTGAAGACGGCGGGATTCTTGGCGAGTCTTGGCAAAAGTCTTGGCAGAGTTGGAGGTACCGACAACAGATGGGTACATGATTTACTGTACGAATAGACCGTGAGTTGGAGTAGCTCTTGGCTTGCACTACTCCAACTTTGACGGGTGATTGAGTGTGCCAAGAGCGCCAAGGCTTGGCATTCTGGGCACTGCCCCTCATGTGCGTCGTTCTATTGGTCTTGTCGTTATTGGCCTCACACAAAGCTGGCCACCTACTGCGTCAAGCGTTTTGTCGTTCCGTCACCTGAGCCATTGGGATTTGGGTCCTGACCGACCTGACACCCTTTCCTTTTCTTATTGTTACCTTACTCACAGCTTATGCTCTTCACCTCAGGGAGTCTCGGCGGGGGCCAGATCCGAAAAAAAATGAGGAGACAAATGCTGTACGAGAAATGAAATGTTGCACGAATACAATGCAATGTGCTGCATGCGGAGGTAAGCAGGGGGACACGAACTGAACTGATTGAGTAAGCCAGTAAAATACTAAATGGAGAGTTCCGGATCTATCGGGGAACTGTTATCCCCCGTAGTCTAACGTTAATATCAACTAAATTTGACAAACTCTGCCGGAATTGTAGTAGACTCTGTATCGGATAGTGTGAGATTGACCTCTTCCTATGGAGATGACTCAAAAGCATCAGACAAAGCACGCAACTTTAAAAACAATGACAATAGAAGAGCTCTCAACATACCAGCAAGACTCTATCAAACACATATCCAATAACTAAACTGAACTGCACTGACTCAGGTAACCCTTCTCTCACCTAGCAACTCCCATGTCATCAGCCAAGCCAGATACCCACACAATTCAAGCTTTCCGCGCTTCTGCCCAGCATTTCCAGCGCCTCAATCACTCTTATTTGTCCTTATTTTCTTCGCCGATACTTTGCCCAGACGCTCAGCCAAGACAATCTTCCCCAGTATTTATCGGACTTGGCCCCAGGCTATCAAGAGATTCTTGGCGTCTCCTTGCCAAGAAAAGTTGTCTGTGTTTTTTTTTTTTTTCTCGAGTCGGTTTGCCAAGAA